>VXAB01008897.1:0-10558 GCA_013399175.1 Odontophorus gujanensis | reverse complement strand
AAAAAAAAAAAAAAAAAAGACCAAAAAACAGGAGGAAGAGGAAGAAGAAAGGTAGGGTGAACATTACTCATTTCTTCAGGCTTTCAACATATCTTTATTCTCCTTTATTCTCTCAGATGGCGATGCCACAGAAGAAGTCCAGGATTATGTGAGAGAAAAATCCTAGAAGAATGGTGTGGGAAAAAAAAAAGTCTGAAGAAGGTACATTCTCAGTCAGACAAGCCTTCTGGTCCAAGGAGTGGGACTCTGCCACTACAAAATGGGTTCTGACTTGCCAGTTTTTGTTAGTTTGGCTTTGCTGTCAGCCCAGAGAGGCACCATCTCTGGGGCAGAGAGCAGGATCTTCTGGGCAGGAGGAGAGAAAGATCTCATTCAGGAATATTTTAGGCATTCTTTATTATAGCAGAGAGCATTTTATCTGCCTCTGCTTAACCTTGCTCAGAGCCCCCCAAAAGGCAATAGAGCCCCTACAGTGAGGTCTGTTTATTTTCTGCTCAGTTGGAAAGCAAAGGTCCTATTACCATTAAGGGGAGTTACAAGTATTCATCAAAGAAAGAAATGACCCATAAAGGCAGTTAAGTTAGTTTTATTCCCGCTGCATAAGTCAACCTCCTTTCTATATATAAAATGATGGGGTTAGGAAAGGATATTTATCAGGCAAGCTGCTGGTTTGATTGGCTGTGCTTCCCCATGTACTTTATAATTTGTAGTTATAAATAACTGATTTTAATAATCAATTGGTATTTAAATAACATACAATAACTGTCTTATTAAATCCCACTTTTTAGAACGAATAAGCAGTTAGACATTAGAGACACGGGTACCAAACAGCCACAGGATTTCAGACCATTTTCTTTTTTATATACAGGCCATAAATACCACTATGGAATTACATGGTTAGCCAAGGCCCTGGATGAAGCCAGCAGACGACCCTGCTCTCTGATGCTGCCTTTAAGCGACCATATACTTTTCTGGTACGATGACTTTTTGAACAATAACCACACATTATTTTCTTTGGCCACCCCTCACATCTCAAAAAGGGCGGCCTCAAATTTCAGAGCTGAAGTAAAGCAATGTGTCCTCAAACCAGAGCCCCAAAAGCAAGGAGCATCTAATAGCAGGCTTGAGATTATTAGTCTCAGTCAGCTGAGCCCACAGTATTTCCAACAGTTAAGGTTCATATATTGCATCAGGAAGGAAAAAAAAAAGTTAAAATCCCAAAGAATTAAAGACAGCACTCAATCAGACATACACAAAAGCCATTGGTCTCGTCTTTTTCCAGTAGGCACACACATAAACAAGCACAGCCCTCTCGATGATTTTGCCTTTATTTTAGAAGGAACAACTGTGTGCTGATCAGCCCCAAGTCCTGCTGACTGACAAGGCAGGGCAAGGACAGGGGAAGCCAACTTGCTCAGGGTGGGAGAGGATGGAGGACAGCTTGGTGTGGTGGCACCTGGCCCTGGGTCAGCTGCTGGTGAGGTTCACCCCACAGAAGGGAAATCAGGCCAATGACAGTGTTGTCCCATGATTTTCCCAAATCTCTGCCATCCTACGCAGAGCTGGACTACATGCAACCCTCATGCCTTGGGTGGCAGCTCCCAGCATCAGGCTGGTGAAGCAGTTTCTGTATTTCAGGCTGTGTCTCATCCTATCCCACCTACTGAACACGGACCACCCCCAACCCTCCAAAACCCTCTGCATGCCACAGGGCTGGCTGAGGAGGGAGGAGTGCCATGTTCCCAAATGGGGCCCAGACAGAGGCAGAAATCCAGCACCTCTGCAAGGAGCCCAGTCAGCCAGAGAACAGCACCGGGTCACTGCCTGGTTAGAATCCTCCTCCCGTTCCCAAAAGTCATTCCCTCTCTGTGATTCACTCAGGGCACTGAGGATGCTGCTGGTCCCTCAGAGCACTCCTTTCTCCCATAGCAGCCTTCAGGGCCAGCATTTGCTGTTGCAGCCAGTACCCAAACCTCAGTTTCAATGTGGAGTTGGCTCTGACTGGGAAGAGAGGCAATTTCTGGTGGACAGTGGGCCTACAGGGGCAGATGCCCACATGTTGCATCGCATGTATGCTGGATTTGTTCCTGCCTCAGAACTTTAGCTCCTGCCTCCAGCAGCCTTGTCCTCCTTCCTCTTTTATTCCCCTTTACTTTTCTTCCTCCATCTGGAGGACAAGAGCAACTCGCAGGTAAAGTTTACTGGCACCCTTGATCCAGCAACTTTTCCCACCACGCTTTTCCCCCAGTTATTTTTTTTTTCAGCACCCCCTCGCCCCCTCCTCCTTATTTTATTTTAGGCGCCTCTGAGAGTTCAACTGTCGCCCGAGGCTTCAAACTAATTTTCTCTTCAGAAATGATTGCAGAAAGCCGCATGCATAATAAATCCCGTTATTGCTCTTGTTATTAAAATAGGTTGTTAGGGATGTGGACTTGGAGGCCTTTTTGTCTGATGACAGCAGTTCTTCTTAGCTAGGCGCTTATGGCTTATTGACTGAGGCTGCCAGGTTCAAAAAATAATAATAAGAAGAAAATAAAATCAAAAAGAGAAGGAGCTGTAGCTGATGGCTGGTGTTTAATAGTGAGAAAGTTGGGAGTATCTGAGGTGGTTCTTTTAATCGTATCCATGGGCCATGTTCACAAAAAACAGTGCATCTCCAGCAGCTCCAAGGATGCACTGAGGGCCCACAGAGAGCATCTGTGCAGAGCTCTGTTTAGGAGTGATGATTAATTAGTATTTCCCGTGACAGCTGAGTCTGTGCACCCTCATCGTGCTGGGCACCCCACAAGCCCTGGTGGGAGACAGAGCTGTGACCATGGCTCTGCAGTCAGAAGAGATGAGAAGTTGCAGCCCACAAGGTGAAATGAACAGAACAGATACGGAGGTGTAGCAACATGCTCAAGGGGATCCCAAAACCCAGTGTCAGGGCTGGTAAGTGAAGAAAAGTCTCTTAAACTCCTGTTCGGCACACTGGCCATCAGCTCATGTTTCTTCACCTTATTCTAGCAAACCACATGCTTCATCTAGCAGTCTGAAAGCTTTTGTGAACCAGAGCTGAGCCTCTTTAAAATGAAATGTCGTTAAAGCAACGTATCTCCTTTGAGAATTTATTCTTAGAACAATAAAAGTTTTCAGAGAAGGTTTGATAAAGGAAAGTACACTGTCTTTCATTTTCCATAAAATGGAAACATTTTCTGGTTACCACATGAAAATGTGCTTCATAAAGTCACTGTTATCCTGTGAAATGAAAATCTAATCATAGATGAGGCTGTACACTTACCAGGTTTTGTATGTGAAGTATATGAAAATATACACTCCTATCCACTGAAACCTAACATGTCACATTCACAAAGGAAGCAGGGCCAGAACTGGCAGAAATCTGAAAGGGAAAGAGAGGAAGCTGCTTCACTGACAACACAGGCTCTGAAAATTTCCACTTTAATAGATACAAGTATGAACTTGTTTGAAGACTTTTTGCCCAGGACCACAACAGGTTCTATACTGTAGCCCCCAAAGAGGAACCTCTGGAAGCTTTGCTGTCAGACTGTAAAATTATGGCACTCCAGGCCTCGGTTTAACTTTCAAGCACTGGGAGATATCTCAATGACCACACAACAACGAACTCAGTGCCTGCAGCATGCCCTCTAGCTGGTTAGTTAGCACAGTATGCAAAGCTGGGCATGCAGAAGGTGGTAGCTCACGTCAGATTTATCCATCAGCACTAGACAGGGCATAACTAGGTCCTTTGGATCAGGGATATTGAATGATATTGCAATAGCAAGGCATCAGGGATATACCTTCTCATTTCTGGTGTCAGTGGGCTGAAGTTTTGCTTTGAGTAGAGCTGGGACTCAACTTGCTGTGTTCAAGAACTGTGTCATTGCCTAGACTAGCATAAAAACTCCTAAGCCAATTGAATATAACACAGAAGACCTAAATATAGGAAGCACTATTACCTAAAGGAGAAATCTGGTAAGTCAAAAATTGTCAGACTAGATAACAGCAAAGATTTCTGTAGAAAACAGTCCATCAGAGAAAACGCAGGACCAATTACATATCTAACAGGTTGAAAGCCCCAGTTTGCTATTCTTGATTAATTAATGTAAGCTATCTGTTTGAGTGGGGAAGCTGACACTAGGTGCGAGTAAGCGAAGGTGCTCTTTAAGTAGTCCTTGAAGCGCCCAAATTGAAAAGAGCATACCTGGCTTCAGTAAGAAGAAAGAAATTCAGTCTCAGCTTCCTTCCATTCCTAGGCTGATTTTAAAGAATGCAATTCATGCCCCAGCAATGCAGAAGCAATTACAGAAATGGAAAATGACCAAGTCATTCTCAGGTATTCGTAGAAAATTGGCATCTCCTGAATATTGAATTGTACTAGGTCCTAGCTTTCTATAAATACAGAAGATCAATAATTATCAGTGGAATGCTTTGCTAACGTCTGAATGCTGGCAAGACCGAAATAAGAAATTTATGTGCTGCTGCCTGAAAGAGAGAAATAGTCTTTCCCATTCTCATGGTGAAGGTACCACACAGCTTTAGGATGAGGACTAATACTAGGCTACCCCATTTCACGCTCAGGGAAGGAGTGTATGAGCAAACGTTGGCTACAGGTGACCTGTTCTTCTCCATTCAGTCAACGTTACAGCATTCCCAGCCTTTCTGTTTTGAGGCCTGCAGAGTTCCTTCACTGTACTCCGTCATGGGGCAGTGGTATGTTAGAAACAGCTGCTCTTGGGACCCATTTACTGCCAACCATCCAAACACCTTGGGGCACTTTCCAATGGAGATAACATCATCAGTCTTACTGTATAGGCAGGGACAAGTGAAGAAAATGGCTGAAGCTTTTAGGAGCAGAGTAGGATAAGAGCTAGAGTAGAGGTTCTCCCTTCCCAAAATTCAGCATCTTGGGGCTTTCTTCACTGCAGCAGACTTCAGAGTTTAGGAGAATAAAGGCATAAGGGAATAAATAAGTTAGAAAACATATCATCATCATTACAAACATAAAAAGCTACAAATCTGTCACACTGCAGAAACTCTCACTTCATTGTTACTGTGATTTATTGGGGAGCTAATTTTAAACAAGTTTTCTTTTCCAAAACCACAACACAAAAACAATCTGAACAAGCAAGCCAGAGGACAGAAGCTAGTTGCTACCGGACAATTTAAGCAATAATCTCATTTGCTTTGTAGTATAAAAAGCAATAAAGGGCTGTTTACTGAGTGAATAAACACTGAATGAATCACAAAAAGCTCTTTATTGCGATTATACTCCAAGGCAGAGGAGATTATTGTTATTACACAAGGAGGCACAATGTGAAAATTTAACTCAATGCGCCAGATTTTCAGAGTGTTTCAGTCGCACAATTGTGTTCAGAGAGTACATTGTGTCTAATCTTAGCACAGTGCTTTGACAATTTTGTATGCAAATCAGGTGGTGGGGTACAAATGCATTTAATTAACTATTTAGAGCCAATTTATGCAAGTCTGGTGTCTGGACACGTGTTTTGCACAAGCAATGGCATGCTGAACTGGTTCAAGAATCAGTTGCCCTGTGTGATGCTTTGAGACCTTCAGGAGCACCATACCACTCTATGCACAGGGGTGGCTATTAAGCTCTTGATGCATCTTCACACGTCCTTGTGGATTAATACTTCAAGTGCTACTCACCTCCTATATCAGCTGACTCAATTAATAATCCTTCAATTAATAATCCACTTTTGGCCTTTGAGAATAGGAAGTGGCCTTTCCCCACTGCATTGTCTTCCAGTGCAACCTTCTGCCTCAGCAAAGGCACCAGTGTCTGCACTGAAGAACAGCAGAAGATGCTCCCAGTTACAGAAGATGCTCTCAGTTTGAGAAGCTTTCCCTGTTAGGACTGCTACAGGTTGAAATCCTGCCTATCTTACACACAGAGCTAGATTGTTGACACATGACCAACAGCCTGTCATTGTTGAATGGGAAGAGCAGGTTAAGCCCTGAAGTTGTGATGGCCAGAAACTCCATTCATCTTTTTTCATGTAGTTGGGCTGCTGATGAGAAACATCTCCAGTGCACCCTGACTGGTGTTTGAACATGAGATCCAGCCAGGTAACACAAGAATTGGTGGTTTTTCTGTCTTGGCTTCCACTTTTAAGGTGCTCTGGCATTTACAACTACCATAAACATTCATGGGAGTGGAAGAAAACTTGGGTGAGACAAGGGCCTTTCTATTATGTATTCACCAAAAATAAAAAAAACAAAAGAGAGAGAGAGAGAGAGAGAGAAAATACCTACAGCAGAACGAATATAATTTGTTAATAAGGAGATACAGTTGGAAAGGTGGGTTTGAACTCTCTTTAAAATTATGAAAAAGAATTTCACTATGGATTTTTTGTTCACTTTAAATTGCTTTTGGGTTTTCCATTTTTCCTCCCGTTCAGCCACACAAGGAGGGAACAGAAAGACATACTGCGATACAAGCAATCTGTCTCATCAGGCAATAATAACCAAATCCAGCTACTTGGATGCAGTGAAAAATCCTCTTTTTTTTTTTTTTTCCTAAAATTGTAAGTCTGCTTCATGTATTTAGTTTGACTTCTGAACTACGCAGAGACCAAGCAAGGAGCTAAACTCACAACAGTAATTTGGAGCAAATAGTTCAAATTAGCTCTGGTGTTTGTCCAGTTTTTGGGGCAATTAAGTAGATCCTAGGGATTTGGGTTTCATTTATTTTTTTTTTAGTGTAACTTAAACAGCCTCCTGACTGCACTCTTTGTGAGGCTGACATTAATTTCAGTGCTAACAGCACAAGGAACAGACATGGCAGAATATTGTTAAGTGCAGATATTTGAAAATACAGCATTTTTGGATTTATTTTAAGCCAAACCTCCCATGTAGAAGAGAGGAACCAACTTGGACCTCTCAGGTAAAGAAAGGGGAGGAGTACAGGACTTCTTGTCATCAACATTTCCTCACCTCACCTATCCTATAACCAATAGAAGGAGCAAGCATGAGTCGTAATCGTCAATGAAAGCAAATGATGGTTGAAGTAAAATAACAAAAGGAAAAAGAAAATATAGAATATTATGAGAAGTGTGCATGGAAAAAAACCCCACAGACCTTAAAAAATTAATTCCCTGAGCTCAAAGCAATGGATTTATTTTTTAAATTGTTAAATAAACACAAGACTGGAATGCAGGGGGCTGCCACGGATGAGAATAGAAAGTATTTTGTTGCTGATAGTTCTGAATCTCCTTTGAAGGTTTATTTTGTGAAGGACGAAGCTTTCAAGATCCTGAATTCAATTCCTTTGGGCTGCTGGCCTCTGTAAACACTTTCAGGGACTACCAGTGGGGAAAGAGGAGCTCTGGCCCTAGAAACAAAGCCTTCATGTTCAAGACAGTTTTGGAGAGTAAGATGTGGTTTTGGCTGTTCTGCTCAAACCACTTACACCTGGTTTACTTCAGCAGTCCTGGGCAGGAACTGGTAAAAGACCTGGAGTGTTAGGACCAAACGGACCAGATGTTCCTACGCACACATGCGCTATCGCAGCAAAACTCCCAGCAACAGCCCTGTCCCCTTTTTAATTCCCTTGACCACAATTCAAGAACCTAAGCAAAACATTATTTTTGAAGTATAACTTTTTTCTTCCAGCTCTGACTCTCATTACCCTCTTGGCCAAGCCCCGTTTAGGCTTAATTCTCCTTAGTAGAAAGCCTCTTGTGTTGATATTTGCTATGTTTGATTACTCTCTAGACATATAAATGTATTTTTACATTCAGACAAAGCATTCTTCTCTGACAAAGGTGAGTTAGTTTAGTTCTGGTTCCCCATAACAGTGATGTGTAGGGACCTGCTACTGAGTGCTCCCACCAGGATGAATAGGCGTGGAAAAGGGCTTGTAGAGAAAAGCTAGAATGGATCCGTGGATCCTATTGATCCATTCAAGGTTTTATGATAAAGCAACCCAGGACAAGATTCCAGGAACACACAGGAAGGTGGATGGGACTTTGAGCAATCCAGTCTAGAGGTGTCCCAGCCTATAGTAGGGAGTTGGAACTAGGTGATCTTAAAGGTCCCTTCCAACCCAAACCAGGGTATGACTCTATGATAATACAGAGAATGACTTAGAAATCCTCAAGCTGTTAGATGCAGCCAAAAAGTCTCTATTAGTAGATACTAACTGCTTTGTTCTGAAGGCACAAGAAATAGTAAGATCTCCAAAACTGATTCAGAATTTCTTCTAGATTAAAATAAATAAATAATTAAAGACAAACCAGGGAAAACAGATGCAAAAACCTCTGTGAAAAGGTCAAACATGCTTGTCAGAGCCAGGTTAGCAGCGATGTTTTCAAGCTGCCTCTTTCCCAAATGAGCAGAGAAGCAACCTCACCCTTCACTGTGATGTCACCCTAACTATTACAGCTGCACACAGAAAGAACTCATTCTGGACTGAACACAACCAATAGCACCATGGCACTAATCTCCACATCATCTTAAATTCTTATTAATCTATGTTACCTGCAACCAGTTGCAATTACTTTTCAAGGGAGAAGGAAACTGAAGTAAAATAGTGCTAACATTTCCTGATTTTCAGTTTGTCTACCTAAACCACAAGCATTTCAGTGCACACCATGCCCCTCAGGTTAGGTGTGTGCAACACCTGTGCAGATGCCACAGTAATACAAGTAACACCTGACAGCGTTTAAATGCTGACATCTGGAGTTCACTTGATGAGAATTTTGTGAAGAAAACAAAAGTTGAACACTTTAGATGTAACTTCACATGTTGCAGCTTAGTTTTTCATTTCCAAATATCATCCCTTTCAATCAGTCAGCCTTCTGTTGCATAAAATGACTGTCATCTCATGATTACCTTTTGTGAAATGAAAACCAAGTACAGTAGTAAAAAAAAAAAAAAAAAAACAAAAAAAACTGAAAAACAAATGCAAAAATCCCCCACCACCTAATGGGGCAAATGCTTCTTACCTACACATAGCTTTGTTTAACTTCAGAAGTGAGATGGGACAGGCTTCCAACAGCCAGCTCCGCAGCAAAACGCTATCGTAGAAAAATATTAGACATTGCTTTGTGATTCAAATAGTAAAAATCTTACATCTCTACACATTTATCACAAGTGATTTCAAAGGCCCTCACGACAGAAGCAGAAATGATTCTCCTCAGTCCTGAACAGCAGCCAGCCCAGGGTGCACGGCACGNCTTCTGTTGCATAAAATGACTGTCATCTCATGATTACCTTTTGTGAAATGAAAACCAAGTACAGTAGTAAAAAAAAAAAACAAACAAAAAAACCCAAAAAAACTGAAAAACAAATGCAAAAATCCCCCACCACCTAATGGGGCAAATGCTTCTTACCTACACATAGCTTTGTTTAACTTCAGAAGTGAGATGGGACAGGCTTCCAACAGCCAGCTCCGCAGCAAAACGCTATCGTAGAAAAATATTAGACATTGCTTTGTGATTCAAATAGTAAAAATCTTACATCTCTACACATTTATCACAAGTGATTTCAAAGGCCCTCACGACAGAAGCAGAAATGATTCTCCTCAGTCCTGAACAGCAGCCAGCCCAGGGTGCACGGCACGGCTATTTACCAGTGATTTACAGCGTGAGGTTAAGAGGAGCAGTCGATGCAAATGAACTTGCTGGATGATTTTGGATGGCCAGCGTGCCATTAGCTTTCCTTGGACCACGCCAGCAGTTCAGGCTTTCACGAAAACAGCCGTGACTTTTTAAATAAAAGCAAATTTTTAAAGCTCAAAGGACTCATCCAGGTGGAGCTGAGGGGAGGAATTGAATGTTGCTCATGAGGCCCTCTCCAGATGAAATTTCACTTACGAAAGAAAGAAGGTTTAAAAAAAATAAATAAATAAGCTGCCTGGGTGGAACCTGGCAGAAATGCCTAGACAGGGGACTTTCCCTGCTACCCTGCACTAACTTGTCCCATTAATCCTTTTAATTTCACGTATTCATTTTTACACAGCTTAGCTTGTTCACTGCATGCCAGTACAAATCATGTTTTGCTCCCTCTTCTCTCATCTTGCTCTGTCTCTGACAAGACCTCGCTGCTGCTGCAGTAACTTATGTGGTCTGTCAGCTGGGCCACTGGGATGCAAATCTCTTTTTGTCCCCTTGGGGTGCCATCGATACTTTATTANTCAGAGCCAGGTTAGCAGCGATGTTTTCAAGCTGCCTCTTTCCCAAATGAGCAGAGAAGCAACCTCACCCTTCACTGTGATGTCACCCTAACTATTACAGCTGCACACAGAAAGAACTCATTCTGGACTGAACACAACCAATAGCACCATGGCACTAATCTCCACATCATCTTAAATTCTTATTAATCTATGTTACCTGCAACCAGTTGCAATTACTTTTCAAGGGAGAAGGAAACTGAAGTAAAATAGTGCTAACATTTCCTGATTTTCAGTTTGTCTACCTAAACCACAAGCATTTCAGTGCACACCATGCCCCTCAGGTTAGGTGTGTGCAACACCTGTGCAGATGCCACAGTAATACAAGTAACACCTGACAGCGTTTAAATGCTGACATCTGGAGTT
>VXAB01008895.1:63837-90426 GCA_013399175.1 Odontophorus gujanensis | reverse complement strand
GTTTTGGTCATGTCTGTGTCTGGATTACTTAATTTTTTTTTATTCGTTTCAATGTTATCTAACAGAAGATGTCGATGGAAATTTTGGATATGATTGGCCTGTGTTTTCCAAAGACTTGTCCATGGTTCTTCTTTGATAACTTATCATGCACTCTAATACCAGAGGTTTTTTTGTATATATCTGTCATTCATCATAACTACATAACGTAGCCAAATGTATATGGCAATAATGATATCTATTTTGCAATCAACCTTATCTCACACTGGGCAAAGGAATGAATATTCCAATAGTACTGAAGGCCTCTTTGTGCTGTTTAAGTCTTTTGAAATGTTACATATTTTTGCCTTGATTTGAGAAGAAAACTACAGTTGTCTGATACAAGGATTTAAGTTGGAATACAATTATTTTGAATCCACAGCAGAAGAGTGTGTGTGTAGGCACAGTTAATTTTTATACATTCCAGACATTTAGGGAATGATTCAGATGCCTAAAAGTATTCACTTCTACTTCATAAGCCCTCAAGCATCCAAGACATCAACATACTGCTGGCAAATGTGACACCAAGGGAAAGACTGTGAGCTTCTGGAATCCTAGAGCATGCAAAATGTAATTGGAAAGCAACATTTAAGCAATCAGATCTTACCCTACAGACTTATTTTCTTCATGTGTAATGAAAATCTAATACTGACTTGCTGAATAACTTACGTTTACATGTTTTCCCATCATTCCGAAGCCTGTATCCTTCAAAACACTGACAAGTGTAAGATTTGTCACCATTTATACACAAATGTTCACAGCCATGATCACTCAGAGCACAATAGTCAACTCCTGCAGGAACAATTGAAGTCATTGAAACAAATAACAATTAAACCATCATCTCCAACATTTGCATGACATATAAGCAACAGTCCTGCTCCTTATCTGATAACATGTATATATATACTTTCAATAAAATGTAAGGGGGCCCTGTGGTATACTTTGCATTAACTGCTGCAAGTGGAGTTGAGAATGCTTAGCTATCATAGCTCAATAGAATCTGGGTCTCAGTACTTACAAAAAACCTGATGCTCTAACATTGTTTTTATAAAAGACAGTGGCAATGACAGAATGCCTACCTTGTGAACCTTCTTCAATGATGGTCTCTAAATGATCTCATGTGAACATGCAGGCAGAAAATCCCTCTGGACTTCAGAGATCTTTGGCTTAGGCTAATCAAGCTTTTGCAAAGAATAGCAAATGACAAGACCTATTGAATATGGTCCATTTTTTCTCTTCAAATTTTCTAATGGTTTCTTCTTTGAAGTACCAAGACATAATCCTCCCACGACTGTGCAGGCAGCTCTGACTACTTTTTATAGGCTACAAACACAGTGTTACTATTTTTTTTTTATTTAGTTGTCAGAGAAGAAATCTGTTTACCACTCAGGTGTACTCCCAGCTGTCTTAAGATATTTATGCCTCTGTAATGACACCAGTGTTGTGATTTTCTCTTAGGAGTGGTAAATGTTAAATGCTAATTCCTTCCACCCAGTTGCTCATTAAGGAGATCACAAAGTGCCTAAAATCTTTTCGTGATTGTCTAAAAAAACCATCAGGTTTCAGCAACTCATCTGGAGTTTGCAGATGAACTCCTTATATATAGGAGTAAGACATCCTATAAATAAATATGAGGAGGGGGACACACTGGCAAGAAGAACCATTCCAAAGGTTTTTCCATTTTATTATATAGAGAGATTCTAGAAGCCACAGCATGGTTTTAATGCTGCTGATGGGTCTCCAACTACATTCTGGAGGAAAATGTCTGAATGGAAAAAAACCAGCAACAACTCACGCCTATTTTTACTACAAAGGAAGGACAGCTTTTTCAGTCACAAGTTGACAAAACTCTTGAAAATATAGTTTGTCTATTTCTAATTTTTCAGTGTCTCTTTTAGATAATATGCAAACTATTTCTAGTAGACCCCAATCCCCTTATATGTACATTACAATATGTGCATTATTATATGCCCCTCTTTAGAGTGTCACAGTGACAAAAGCAAGAGATTGGGTAGGACTAAAAAGGGTAGCACAGAGGCAAACACAAGGCTAAAGTCAAAGGCAAATTGCCTCTGCTGATCTGCCCCACTTTTCCTGAAATCATTATTGTGTCAACTTGATTTCTGCTAAAACTGTGTTGCCCAGGTGCAAGTAAAGTAGCAAACTCTGCAGTTGCTCCAAAGCCCAATAAGCTTGAAAAATACCATAGAACCACAGAATCACCAAGGTTGGAAAAGACCTACAAGATCATCCAACCCAACCGTCCACCTATCACCCACAGTTCTCACTGTACCATGTTCCTCAACACAACATTTAAATATTTGTGGAATACCTCCAGGGTTGGTGACTCCACCGCCTCCCTGGGCAGCCCATTCCAGTGCCTGACCACTCTTTTGGAGAAGTATTTCCTAACATCCAGTCTCTGCAGGAGAATACTTTGGGACACAGTTTCAAAGGCTTTGCTGAAGTCCAGGTAGACTACATCAGCAGCTTTTCCCTCATCCACCAGCTGGGTCACTAGATCATAGAAGGAGATCAGGTAGGTCAAACAGGACCTGCCCTTCATGAACCCATGGTCTCCTGGTCGTCCTGCACATGCTGCATGATCCTCCTAAAGACAATCTGCTCCATAACCTTCCCTGGGACCGAGGTCAGGCTAATAGGCCTGTAGTTACCTGGATCCTCCTAATGACCCTTTCTTGTAGATGGGAGTCATGATAGCAAGCCTCCAGTCTTCTGGGACCTCACCACTCAACCAGGAGTGCTGACAGATGATGGAAAGAGGCTTGGCTATCACCTCTGCCAGTTCCCCCAGCACTCTTGGGTGAATCTCATCCCGCCCCATGTACTTGTGGTAGTCCAGTTGGAGTAGTAAGTCTCTGACTGTTTCTTCCTGAATTGTGGGGGGTTTATTCTGCTCCCCAGCCGAGACTTCCAGGTCAGAAAGTAAAGTACCTTGACGATAACTGGTCTGACTTCTATAGACAGATGTAAAGAAGGCATTGAGAATCTCAGCCTTTTCCTTATTCTCAGTGGTCACGTTCCCAGCCTCATCCAGTAAGGAAGGGAGATTCTCCTTTGTCCTCCTCTTACTGCTGATATATTTGTAAAAGAGTTTCTTATTCCCTTTAACCCCACTTGAGTTCAAGCTGAGATTTTGCCATTCTAACTTTCTCTCTGCACATCTTAACAACTTCTTTGTATTCTTTCTGAGTTGCCCATCCCTTCTTCCACAGGAGGTAGATTCTATTTTTCTCCTGGAGCCTCAAGAAAAGTTCCCTGTTCATCCTCGCCAGTCTTCCTCCCTGCTGGCTCATTTTGCAGCTCAGGGGGACAGTCTGCTCCTGCGCCTTAAAGTCTTTCTTCTTGAAGAGCAACCAGCTGTCCTGGACCCCTTTACTCTCCAAGACTGATTCCCAGGGGACGCACCCTACAATTCAAAGTCTGCCCTTTGGAAGTTCAAGGTAGCAGTTTTGCTGCCCCCCCTCCTGGCTCCACCAAGAAGCTCCACCAAGAAACTGTACCATTTCATGGTGACTCTGTCCAATACAGCCCCTCAGCCTTCACATCTCCCACCAGACCTTCTCTGTGAACAGCAGGTCAAGTGGAGCAGCTCCTCTAGTATCTCCATACCTCCACAATCTATAGAAAAGGTGTCCAAAACTCTTTCATCAAAGAGAGTTGGTCCAGAAAAAATGAACAAGCAAAATACATCTACATTCCTCTTTTCCTGGCCCTTTCTATATATTATTCTATATATTATTTTTTCCAGGTAGAGGTAATTTATGAAACCACAATGGTCCTCAATGATCATTTAATTTATAAAGAGTGGAGAGCTGTCAGGACAACTTTTATTTGCTTATTAAGGGCTCACATGGAAATTAGAAAGCTGTACAGGACTCACATTTCTCCCACCTCAGACCTGGGGGATGCTGCTGTGAAGATGACCTGTCAGTCTGATACATCTGCCATATGACTGAAAAACTCTCCTCAGCACCTGGGGATGAACAGATCTCCCAAAACTTTTCTGAAAACACTAAAATTTACAGTCATACTGACAAGTGTGCTTCCCCAAGTCCTTTTTCTCTCTGTGCTTATTTTCAAAACATTACTATGGTATTTTTGACACGTAGTCTGTGAGAATAAACTGAAACATAGAATCACAGAATGATTTGGGTTGGAAGGGACTCAAAATACCATCTAGCTCCAAACCCCCTTCCAACCAGGCAGGGTTGCTCAAAGCTCCAACCAACCTGGCCTTGAATACATCCAGGGTTGGACTGTCAAAAGGTTTTCTGAGCAAACTGTTCCAGCACCTCACCACCCTCACAGTAAAGAATTTCTTCCTTATATTCAATCTAAACCTATCCTCTTTCAGTTTAAAATCATTCCCCCTTGTTTGGTCACTACACTCCATGAGAGTCCCTCTCTAGCCCTCTGTAGATCCCTTTTAGGTACTGGAAGGCCACTGAAATGTCACTCCAGAACCTTCTCTTCTCAAGCCTACGTAACACCACCTCTTTCAGTCTGTCTTAATAGAAGAAGTACTACTCCAGCCCTCCAATCATCTTTATGACCCCCCTCTGGACCTGCTTTGGCCCATGTCTCTCACATGCTGAGGGCCTCAGAGCTGAGTGCAGTACTCCAATAGGGTCTTGCGAGAGAGAAGCAGAGAAAACCTCATATTGAGTTTTTCATCCACCTGTATCTCTAAGCCCTTCTCCTCAGAGCTGCTCTCTGTCCAATCATGGCTCATCACTCATGTTTGGGATTGTCCTGATGCAGGTTCAGGACCTTGCACTTGACCTCGCTGAATTTCGGAAGGTTTGCACAGGCCCACCTCTGCAGCCTGTCCATGTCCCTCTGAATCCCTCTGCATCCCTTCCCCCACACTGCAGGTGTGCCCTCTTTCCTGTGTGAAAACAGAAAGCTTTCCCATGTGGGCTGAGATTGAGCAATCAAGCATGTTCTCGGATGACTTACGTGTGCAGGTTTTTAGGTCCTCATTGATGACAAATCCTTCAGAGCACTGACAGACGTAGGAGTCTTCAGTATTTAGGCACAGTTGCTCACAACCATGATTGCTTTCTGCACAGTGGTCCACTCCTATTATTTGTGATAATAATTGAAGAAAACACACGTATTTTAGAAGCATACGCCACAAAACTGTAGTTCATGAATAATGCCCTTGCAGAGCAAGGGAAAAAGATCAATACGCTTTTTTTATTTATGCAGTATCCCCATCTATTTGAATAAACTGAGTTAATTAACAACAACTAAGTGAAATGAATACAGCTGCACACAGCAAACAACAAACTTGATAAAGCACAGATTTCCCTTGCCAAACTAATCCGAAGTGGAGTTCAGGGAGAGTCTTGAGGCCCTGCTTGGTGTTACCCACAGGATCACATTTTACTTCTTTAAAAGGCAAGACTCTCTTCTGTTCACCATAATATTGTCTCAAAGAATGGGAGTGTCTTAACATCTACCATTTGTTTTTCCTATTTTTATTCTGATTCTAACAAAGATAAAATAGAATATTTTTTGAATCTTACACGAAACCAGTTCATAGAACTGACAGCAAAGCTGTAGGCTGAGATACGTGCACTTGCAAATGTACCATGTAATCTGCTGACTCTGTAAGTATAGAAAAAGTACATTTTTGGAAAAAAAATCTTTATACTGAACTTCTCCATAATATTTTATTGCAGACTTATTAATGACTATTTTTAGTTGTATAAGCTCAAATCACTTTAGCTTAACTTGATCAAGTGTAGTGGAGTTTGTTCAGGCATGAACAGTCTCATATGTTTCTATTTGCAAATCATTTACAGATGTGACCCAACACGTCTGTAGCTGTCTACATAAAAAACAACAACAAAAAAGCAATAAAACTACACTTAATTTAAATTTACTTGCTTTTAAATACTGATGTCTATTTGTTTCTTTAACTAGGCAATAAGTTTGCAGGACTCCAAGGAGTCAGTCCAGATTTCCCATTACACATAAATAGAGATAACGTTGCCTTAAACAAGTGAAGCTGAGGTGTAAGTTTTTATTAGTTAAAGCAAGTTCCAGCTGGAACAGCCTCCTTATTCCAAGGACTTGCATCATCATGAAGAGGCGGCCACTGAAATGTGGATCACGCGAAAAACGTGGAAACAAAAGAGTGGTTTAGCACCATCTTTTACAATACAAACACCTACACTAATGTGAATTTTAACATTTAAATACTTCGGTTTCTTATGCAGAATCTTTTAACACATGCTTTTCAAGGACTGGGGTACTCACAAAGTTGCCAATTTCCAGCTTTTAGAAAACAGTATAACTGTAAATTTGTTCATTGTGTGTGCTTCATTACATTTTTAATTTCTCTTCCTGTTTCAGTAATTGTAAGAAGGAAGATAAGAGAAAGGAAAGGTCTATATTACAAAAAAAAAAAAAAACAACAACAAAACAACCAGACAACTAGTGTCTTGTGATACATTTATTTTTAGATATTCAACTGGTGATAGCCTAAAAACATAACTGTTAAAATGTTTTGGGCTGTTACAACACATTCAAGTTTCCTTAAATATAGCCTTATCACAAATAGTTCATTTAAAAAATATTACTCCCTGCCTTATAAGCTATTTTTAATTTAATTGACAGTGTTCCTTTGGTAATATATGTCAACAGTACACTAGGCAAAAATACTACCAATATTTTAGGTGGTATGCAAAATAGTTCTCTGGAAAAAAGGAAAGCATATTCTGAAAACAAGATGACAGCAAGTGGGCAACAGTTTTGATGTTTTCTGGTGCAGTGCTGGTCCTTTAGGAACATTATCGGAGGACATTTTATCAAACAGATCAAGGAAAGTGTAAACATATGAAAGGAGGAACTTTCTATGTATCTCTACGAATCATATCTCTAACATATGTTAGTTTTATGTGTGCTGCAGTTTAAATAGCACATAGCAATGACACAGATATTTAGAGCAAGTTCTGCCTTTGGCTCTCTGGCTGAACAACTTTTCCCATTTATTAGGACTGGAGAAGATGGCACCTTAGCTCTGTGTTGAATCTGGGATCTTACTACAGCATTACTTCACTAGATCTCACTTGTGGCTGACCTTACAGAAACGTAGGTTTGCATAGCTTAGAAAACTCTCAGAGAGGACTCAGGAGCCTTTTCTCATCCTATTCACATCTCACCCCACTGCAGGAACCAGTTGCTGCAGTTCACGAGACACTCATTTCTGTGTGTACTGCCATCATATTGTAGGGCATATTCATGATGACATCTGCACACAAATGACTCTTCCAAATTAACAAATTCATGTTCACAGTCATGCTGGCCTAACTCACAGATATTTACTTACAGAGAGAGAAAAACACTAAAGAATTCAAATCTGTCAGGAAGGTTTCTGAAGTAAAACAGCTTAGAAAAACTCACTTTCCTTAAATGGTACCAGAGTCTATGATCTGGACAACTTCTAAAGCTGTGTACATCTGATAGTGACTTGAGCATCTAAGAGCTGTCTGCAAATACTTGGCTAGGCAAGACTGATCTTAAACTTTACACTCCTACTCCTGTAGTCATCAGAATCAATGCCCTTTGGTGGGGGAGGAATGCCTGGTCATTAGTAATGTTTTTTTTCCTGATTTTATGTAGAGGCATAAGATTTATAGCCAAATCCAAAAACCCTAGTTAAGGAAAAGTACCCTAGTTTGCCCTTAATTCTCAATTAAATCCTTGGTAGTAAGTATTCTAGACAATACAGCCCTTTTGCTCCTAGACTTACCAAGACAAACCCACTCTATAAAAACCTGAATTTATTAAAATGCCCTATGAATTTTTAAAGGAAGAGTAACATGGATTGCTGTACAAAAAGCACTCTATAGACGATGACACGTCTTAGAAAGCAACTCTAAGACTGAAAGTAAACATCACTTCAGAAACATATACAAGTTATAGGAGTCTGGAGATATAATTATTTTGCTCTAATCAAGTTTCCCATTTATAGAATATCAGCAGTGCAACCCCCCCGCCCCCTTCACCACCAGGACTGAATCACCAGATCAAGCTAGTTCTTTATTGACAGCATTACACCGAAAACCTGTTCCGAGTCCCCACTGAGGAAGAGCTGTAGCACAAAAAGTCTTTGTGAAGTAAATAATATGTATAATTGGTTTATAATCCTAACATTGCTGAGGCTGTTTATACAGGTTGAAGGAAACTGTATGGGGTTTCATGTTTGATTTTAAGTTTCTTTCCATAACTACATTACAATCTATTACTTTCTCAAAGCTAATGGGGTACATCTGTCCTTGCCTAAAACAACCCAGCAAAGCAAGGTGAAATAAAAAATAAAACCAAAAACTAAACAAAACTGTTTATATCACTACAAGACAAGGTCACAAAGTTTCAGAAAGAGTAATAAACTTCTTGGTCTTGAGCTGCTGTGGTTCCTTTATTACTCCTCAGGTTTTACTGAATCTCTCCAAAAATTGTTTAATACACAACCTACTCCACAAAATAGCAAACTGGGGATTTTCTCAAAAGGAACAGCTCAGGTGAAATTCAAGTTTATAAAGATTTGTTTCAATCTTTATTATAGAGAAAACTTTCACCCTCTCAGAGAGGAGAGCATTCAACAGAAGGTTTAAGAAATGAAAGCAGATGAGCTTCACTATGTCCAAAAGATTACTCACTTTTGCATGTTTTCTTATCTGGATTAAGTCTAAACCCTTCTTGGCATCGACAAAAATAGGAATCATCTGTATTAACACATTCCTGTTCACAGCCATGGTCCTGAAGAGCACAGTAGTCCGGTCCTAAATGGGAAGAGCTTAGGTCAGTGATGAATGTAATTCCCCAGAAATAGGCTAGGTAAAAACCATTTTCCTAATGTTCTTTTCTTTAGTTTTTGTTTGTTTGTTTGTTTGTTTCCATACGCACAATTTGCAACTTTTAACATATTGTTTCAAATTGTGAAAATAATATGTTCATCTTTTAAAATACCTGCTATACTTCGGTATACCAGGTATGTATGCTTGAATGAATTCTTGGAAAACACCTGTACTACATGCAGTACAGAAGTTAGAAAGTTAAATATTTCTTAACATTCTGTGGCTCAGTCCTATACACTGCCTCATCAAAACTGCTTTTTTACTTTACTCAGAGGAAGTTTGATAAGATCTGGAATATACTTGCAAATTATTATTCCCAGAGATAAATAGCTTCCTGAAGGAGGAACTGTTCTTTTCTTTTATGTGTGGTGATCTAAAGCAAGTGGGCCTTTATACATCATGAAAACATTCACCAATAATAAACTAAGAAGTCCTCATAACTGACTTAACTCAGTAGCTACAAATTACCTCTGACTTTCTCAACCAACAATCTGAGTTTACCACTCACTTTCTTTCTACTACACACAGAGTATTCTGCTGGTGTTGGCAGGATTCCCTTAATGAGCTGTGCTCCTTTTATTTCATTCTGAAAAAATTGGAGTAAACCTCAGAGAAAAATCTGTACAATATGCATGACTGTGTGATAACGTTTACATTTTCAGTCTTTTTTTACTTTATAAAGTATTTATAACAAAAGAGAAAGCAGTTAATAAGGCAACTGGATTCTGAGATGCAAAGTTGTGAGAAGCCTTGTCTGAAGCCTCCACCCCTTGATTTGGGAGCTGCATTTAATGTTATGCTCTTGCCCATTCTTGTCTGAACTATGTTACTGGCATGCCAGAACATGCAAGGGCCTTGCATAGCTTATCCTGACCTAAAGACTAGCTGACTTGATTTCCTGGATTGGCCTTGGACATCTCTTTACACTATGGACTTGTCTGATGGTCACTGAACTGCTGACTGAGCCTGGGTACTGTCACAAGATCCGTCCAGTTCTCATTTCAGCACTGTGTGACTTGAAGAACCTGGCAGAGAGATTACTGACTCTGCTTGTGTTATAGTATCCTTGGGCCTCAATTTGCATTCCCTCATGTAGCAGCGCACTTCTAACAAAAGATCTCCATTTCATATAGATTCGACACAAAACCATAGATGTGCCCAGGTTGTTTCTAGTCAAGAGCAGAAGGGAAATGACATTAGGATGCAGTGGTGGAGTCTTTTAGCCCATCTGACCAAAAGGATGTAGGAGATCAGTTTTTCTAAAAACAGTAAGCAGAAGGCTCCAATTTACATGCTTTTTCTTCAGGTTGGAAATTTCAACCATCCATACACAAATGGGGAAGGTAAGATGGCACTGTACAGACAACTCAGAACATTCCTGCACAGTCATGGGGACAATTCCCTTACACAAATTCTGGATGGCAAATGTTCTACTTGACTTAGTGCTATGACCATGATCACGATCCAGAATGATGGGAGAAGAAACAACAGAATATGGCCTCTAGATTTTACAAGATTTTTTTCAGCTTATTCAGGGAAATGCTAAGGAAGATCCTCTGGGAAAGAGCCATGAAGAGAAAGGGAGCCCAGGAGAGCCAAATGATTTTTAAAGAAAACATACTAAGAACTCAGGAACAAACGATCCTTTTATGCTGGAAAATCTGCTTAGCTAATTAAGGAACTTCTCAATAAACTAAAACACAGAAAGGGAGAATAGAGAAGAATTAAACAAACAAAGCCTGGCTGGACCTGTCATTACTGAGCGTAAGTGTAATATGAAGGGAGTCTACAAATATGCTAGCAGCACTAAGAAAGTCAGAGAAAACATGGTTCTGTTGCTGGCTAGAGGAACAACCTGAATACAGAAATATAGCAATAAAGAAAGAGGAAAAAAACCAAACAACAAACCTCTTTAATTCCTGGCTCTCACAGGCAAAGCCTACTCCAAGACTTCCATATATACTGGCACAGTTTAGAAAGGAGAGGGGCGAGCCATGCAGTTTGAAGTCTACTTAAAGAAGGTGGATCCATTGCGAGGGAGTGGTGGAAAAGACAGCTGACTTGATTACAAGGTCACTGTCTATCATGGATGAAAATTCAGAGACTAAGAGAGGTCCCTGATAAGTGAAAAAAGGTGCCATTACACTCATCTTTAAAAAAATGCAAGAAGACACAGAGAACTGTAGATCAATTAGCACTATTTCATTCCCAGGATCATGGGACACATTCTCTTAGAACCAATTTCCAAATACATGAAGGACAAGAAGATAAACAGAACTTACTGACTTACAAGAAGGTCAGGATGGACTTAGTGAGGGCAAACCATGCCTGACCAACCCAGCTGCCTTTAATCGTGAAACTACCAGGTCTGTGGACAAAGGGAGATCAGAGCTTTTAACATCCCCTGACACTACTAAAGCTCTTGATGCTGTCTCCCTCAGCACTCTCATTTTGAAGCTGAGGAAGTACAGGCTGGAAGAAAAGACTGTTAGAGTGAAAATTTTCCATGCCAATCAGCCTGAAAGGGCAGTGAAATATGGTCTCATGTTTGCCTGGTTGCCGACAGTGACCAGAGTATAAGGGGACAGTACAGGGGGTCACACTGCTAAAAATTTTAATTAGTGACAGACAGGTGATGGCACAATGTGTACCCTCTTCAAATCTGTGTATGACACTAAATTAGGGACAGTGACTGTGACAAGCAGCAGTACAGAGGAAACTTCATAAACTCTGCAATTGGACCAACAGAAGTCTTACGAAGTTCAGCAAGAATTGCATAGTTCTGCACCTGAGGTGGAAACACCCCCTAGCTCACACAGACTGAAACAAAACCTCCTGTTGGTGAGAAGCATGGGCCAGCTGCTCCCTAAGAGAAAGGGAGCCAAGGGCAACAAAAGAGCAGGGCAAGGGTCTTGCCAACAACAGTATCCTGAAGTACCTGAGTGAGTTGAGCAAGCAGGACTGTAAACGGTAGCCAAGTTCAATCACGGAGTCCACATCATATGACCAGTTCATGGTGATGAGACAGGTCTAAGGTCAAGCCAGGAAGCTAATCCAGGCATCAGGTGAGGGTACCACTAGACAGTGAGCCAGGGTCTGACACAGAGATCACCAGTCAGGTCTACAGTGGCAGAGGAAGGCCACAGTCAAGCTGGGAAGTCAATCTGTAGATCAGGGTCTGGATCAATGAGTGCTACTGCCAGGCTCAAGCTTATGCATTTCTGGAGACCAGCATGACTAAGCATAGTTGGGGTAGGAACTGAGAGCTCCAGGAGGAATTGAAATGAGGTTTCTAGAATATAGCGAGGAGAAGGACCTGAGGAGTGTGGGCAGGGCCATGAAGGCCTGTTAGTGCCACCAGGACCATGACACTAGCTGAGTAACAGCTGTGATGGAAAGTGCCTTGGGAATTGAAGCCAACAATGTAATCTCACTCAAATAAAGCAAATCAAACATTGGAACATACAAGTGAAGCATGGCAAGCAGAAATTACTACCTCTCCTCCACTCAGCACTGGTGAGGTCACACTGATGTAAATTGTCCAGTTCTGGAACAGTAGTTTCCCACACAGTTAAAGGCAATAAACTCAAGAGGGCTCAGCAAAAGGCTACTGAAG
The DNA here is from genome assembly GCA_013399175.1 of Odontophorus gujanensis. Classification (NCBI taxonomy): domain Eukaryota; kingdom Metazoa; phylum Chordata; class Aves; order Galliformes; family Odontophoridae; genus Odontophorus; species Odontophorus gujanensis. Next base: position 77,880 of record VXAB01008895.1, on the reverse strand, counting down.
TTGTCTAGGGCATTGTGCACATGTCTTGTTCAGAGTGCTTGAGGATTCTGGTCCTAGCCTGGTGAAGAGGAAGACTATGTCATTATAAAGGTAGTGGAACTAAACCCTTCTTGACAGTGTTGGATGATAAAACAAGGATCACTGGTCACAACCTGTGGCTTGGGTGATTCAGGTTTGGCAAGAGGAAAATGTTTTTCACTGGAAAGACAGTCCAGCAGTGGAACTGGTTGCACAGACAGGTTGTGGATTCCCCATTGGAGCTTTCTGAGATTCAATTAGACAAAGCCACAGTTGATCTGATCTATGGTTTATAAGAGCTCGACTTTAAAGAGAAGCCTGAAGTAGACGATGTCCAGATCCTGTTCAAACAACATTTTAAAGCTTTAATGCTTGTAACATAAAACAGCAGCACATGATCAGACTGAAAGTCTATATAGCCCAATGTCCTGTCTCCACCAACAGGTAATAATTAAAGCAAAGGACAGAGATGAGACAGGCCTGAAATACGACTTTTGCAGAACATTCTTTCAGCTTCCACAATCTAAGGCTCATCAAGTTAAATAGGTTAAAATAACTCATAGGATTAGACAATAAGCTACAAACTATTCAAAATACATAAAATACAAAACATATATCATATAAAAGATGCAGTTTGAAGGTCTTTGATCAGTTCAAATTGGGAGAGAAAACACCTAGTAAAATTCCCATTCATAAATTGAAGGAATTCACAAGAATTTTTGCTTGGGCAAGTGGAATGCATTTACATTATATTAGATTTCCAAAACATATGGATATGGAAGTATAAGAGAATTCAGCCTGCTCTTAGATGATAGATCCTTGACAAATGGGCTGCTTCATACAAGCTACAAGCAACATGCACTGGTTTCAAGTGTAATTTGTCCCTTGGGGATGAAGAAAATTCATCTCTCTGAAATCTGTTGATCTATAAATCAGATATTTAGTCGGCAAAACATTGAGCTCCCTACATAGTCAAGGAAAATACAGACAGAGGTATGATAACTTCTGGAAGTATGTATCTTTTTCAGGATCATGAGGTCACATGTACAATTTGAATTAGACATTTTCTTTCTAGATATTAAGTGAAATAGGTATCAAGCATAATGCCCAGAGAAGTCTAAAGGTTAACTTAGACTCTTAAGACAAAGACTGAAACGCCCCCTGTAAAAACACAGAAATGCAGCGCTATATTTAAATTATTTTTTTTTTTTGGTAAAAAATGGTTCTTGTCATTATTAAGTAATACAAGCTAAATTTATCACTGGCATCAGCAATTCCACTCACCAAAAATATAATGGGGTTTGCCTGCTTACAAATGCAATAGTGAGGTATAGTTACCATGGTCTGTCTTTACAAGAAAAAAGTCAACTAGAAGGGTATATCAAGGCTTTCCTTTTCTATTTCCTGAACTTTGTTATGACATTAAATTCTACAGAGATTTTAGCTTGTTTACCTAATTACGGGAAACCCTGGCAAGAGCATTTTCTGTTCTGTAAGTTCTCTTCCACTTGACACCTCCTGCAACTCTGGTAACATTTGAACTTGTTAGCCCAGTGTCAATTAAATTTGAGAAACAAGCAAACCTCTGAAGTTTCAACCTGATAGAAACACGGAAGCTTTGTAGAGGCTATTCATTTCCCCAGAGATACCTTTGGCACAAGGTATCAAAGAACACACTATGGAAGAAAATCCATATGAAAATTGGCTGCAATGTCTCTTCTGATGTGGAACTATTCAGGCTGTTTAATTTTAGCAACAAAATGATTACAAATGGTCTTGTACAGCCTTGTTTACCTAGGTACGGAGACGATACTATAAATGAAAAATCTGGATAATCAAAGAGACTATGTAAGACAAAGCTTTTGGCTTATATTACTGAAACAGGAGCCTGTTCATAGAAGGGGCCCCTCCACCTACTCACTCCCCATATAAACAAACTACTGCTCAAAACAACTACTTTTATGATGTTTGGCTTCGAGGGCACTCCATCATTTTCTATACCAGACATATTATTCAGTGTTGCCAGGAACAGTGAGAACTGGAAGAAGTACATACTGTTCATAATTAAACCTTATCACAACTTACTTCTGCAGGTTCTTTTGTCTGGATTTAAAATGAACCCTGGGTGGCATCTACAGTAATACGAGTCCTCTGTGCTAACACATTCATGTTGGCAACCTTGATTATCCACAGCACAGTAGTCTACAACTGGAAAAGAACAAGAGCAACATGTATAATTAGAAATACAAAATTAGAACTATTACACATAGAGATTATATACTAGTTACACACAGTTCCAACAAGAGAAGGAAAAGCTGACAAAATTTGTGTCCTGAAGAGCCTTCCTGCAAAAAGCAGTGAACTAGACTTCACAGTGAATTAGACTTCATATGAGTCCCAGATTATTTCTCCTACTTTTTGAATATTTATCAACTCTGTCAGGAATCTTCTCACTGTGTTTTCTCCAATCAGGAAACCATGCCTCATTCATTAACTCTGTCCAGATCTTCATACTGTAGACCAGGGAGTAGCAGATTTATTTTATTTAGTTTTGTCTTCTTTCTCTGCAGATCCAGCTCTGGAATTGCTCTGGTTTTCTTTAATTCCTTCCCAGCTGTATTAGTTATCAAGACCTGTCCTGGCAGCCTGAATATATGAGACTGACAGCAATACCTTCTACCTTGCTCCAAAATCATCCTGTAAAATCAGGCACAACTGTGAAGCCTAAGAGCTTCAGCTTATTTTCACTTGTATTTTGCTTATATAATGCCTTTTGTGAGAAAGAAATAAAACATTGTTAGTCTAGTCACATATTTTGTAAGTCTGGTCATCTATTACACAAATCCATATTTGCAAGATAGACTGCCAAAAGGGTACTAATGTAATACTTCAGAGTTTACTCAGACACTCTCACTTGAAAGTGCTAAGGAAGCAAAATTAATTTTGTTCTCTTATTTCTTTGGAGGTTAAGCTGTTTCTTTACTCAGAAAGCCCTAGAAGAAATCAAAGACAAGTCACAAAGCAGGTGTCCTGCCCTCCAATACCTACCAGGCTCACATTAGGCAAGTTTACTTGATTCCTTTCACAGAAGACAGTAACATATCCATCTTCACACAGATGTTTATGACAGTTTCCCCATATTTGCCAAATGAGTAATATTTTTTATTACACTATACTCTATACTGCTGACCCTCCCAAACTGCTTTTAAGAGTGAGTAGTTTGTTTTAATTAAGTCATTTTTTTCTTCTGTATTAGTCCTCCCTTTGCAAACAATGCACACTCAGGTGTGCTAAGATACTTAGTCAAGGTCATCTAGACAGGAAAGTAAATAACCTAGTTAGTTACCTTGAAAAAGCTTCTTTTAAGCCTTTAGAATAGTTGTGCTGAATCAAGGCAAATTAGATTACTTACTGGCTAAGATGTGAAAATGTTTTCCTGGCAAGTACCTTCCTGTTTCCACACCAAATAGCTTCATATAAAAAATGTGTTTGCTGAATATCTACTTCAAGGATCTAACGTGTCATATAATTAGTCAGCTTTCCTCTTAAATTAACTCTAAGTGCATATCTTCAAGTGTTACAGAAGACATGTTAGCAAATTAGTAAGCCAAAGAATATATAATTATTTTTTTCTATACGTCATCATACTTAAGAAACAGCTCATATAAATCACCTCCTCCTTTGCGTATAAACTGTAGTGAACATGCAGTTCTGCCACAATACCTGTAACTGCCCAACTAATGATTATGAAGCTAAGAGACAACTAAATAGGTCAACAAGTCTTAGAATCCTTTTTGAGCAACATTTGAGCAACTACGACCCCAAGCACTTTCAGATGACAGTCTCCTTCAAAGAGGGACTGTGCCTTATTAGGTCTGCACAGTTGCTAATGTACTGTAGCTACAAGAGGCAGGGAAAAAAAAAAACAAAAACAAAACCAAAAAACAACACAACATGAAATAATTAATTCATAGAAAATACTGATTTTTCCAAGTTTGCTTTGCTCCACATATATCCATTCTGGGAACCTCTTACTTGCAAAAGTAGGTTTGTTGGCCTCTAACAATAACAAGCACAACAATTTCAATAAAGCCTTTTTATTGACACAGTTAGAAAATCACAATATTCTCCTGACAGTTGCATTTGGAGATACGTATTTATCTTTCCACTCCCTCCCCAAGCCCTTATTCCATGCAGCTTAGCTTTGCTAACTGGCATTAGTAACCTGCCTACAATTTAATTTCACTTTCAGCATCACATTTCATTTTGGTGGTACTTGCTTAAAAGTGAAACTTGCCAACAGCCTGTTAATCAGCAAGTAAGGTGCCAGTGGACTTACATCTTCCTGAAAAAACTGGGAAGAATTATAAATTTACATTTCATATACTGAAGCACTGTAATCCTACTGTAAATGTACAAAATCTATGTAAGACCAATGCACAATGATATTTCCTTCATTTCCCTTATTATTTTCATGCTTCTGTACTGTCATGATATTGAAACCAGAGTGTTAACATTTAACATTAACCATGACTACTTCAATATCATCTTTTTTCTAAAAGAATGACTCAATGGCTTTTTGCTCAAGCAAGCAATGAATCCAGGCGCCACCTCCCCAGGTTTGTTCCACCATGTTTTTCCTGCTTGGAAGTAGCTACTAAGAGGTAAGAGCCATCTTTCACTTCCAGTTGCCAGTTCTGCACTCAAACTGCTCGTGTTATCCTCTCTGATCTGTAGGCAGCACAAATCAACCTTCTCTGGTATTGCTGTTTTACTACCAGTGTTTATATAGGTGAAGGGCAGGAGGATTAGCTAAGGCTACTGGATGAACTTCTGTGATGTGTTAGAGGTAGAAAAGTAGGACGTAACATCTAACAGGCTTCCTGTCTAAATATCCATAGTTAACTGCATTTTCAAAACATTTCATTTTCAGAAAGCAGGTACTTAAAATGTTATATTAGTGCCCAAATTATGCTGAGATTAAATTATGTGAAAACATGTAAATGCTCATACACTGAGAAAATGAAGCTACATGTAAAGGAAGGTTTTCAGGAGATAAGTTGAATTTATTTTCTCACATTACAGCAAGTTTCATATTATTCTAAGTCTGAAAAAACTTCAAAACATCATTTTGTGTCCCATGTGAACACACAAGTGGAATTTTTAATTTCATAAATAAATTCTATCTATTGTGCACCTCAAAATAGGATTATTCTGCAAGACAGTCATTCTATGAAGGTAATACGAGTGAGACTGTATTACATTAGAGCTCTTATAAAAAAATAAGAAAGCATAAACTGTTGGAAGCTGTTTTTCCTGGTAATTTGTAGTGGCTTGTGGCAAGACTCAGGGCCAAGCATTCAACTTGGATTTACTTCCATGGAAATTCAGCATGTTTTTGAAATTAAGCACGCATTTAAGTGCTTGCCTGAAGAGAATACCTAACAAATAAAGCTCTTTTTCTTTAAAGACTCTCTAGGTTATTATGTATGAGTGTGTTTGTGTGCAGGAGTGTGAGCGCATGTGCGTGTGTTTGCTTCTACAAGACCATATTTTCCTGAAATGTATGAGGTGAAATGTTTATCAGAAGGATGATAGCCTAACAAACTAGAACATCTTAAAAACCTTTACTGTGTGTTAATGAGAAATGAGATGAGATACATGTATGGTAATAATGTTTTCCTTCAAAAACTGTTATACTCTATATCACATCAGTATAATGTTGGTCACCTGCATGGATATACAATAAAATATTAGGTACATAGTTTCAAGACAGTACTGTTACTTGCTGTGTGAAATTATAAGTAAAGGCCTAAAAACATGTCAATGTACATATTTCCATACTTAGCACTCATGTGAGAGAAAAGAGCTTCCTATCATTGTGAGGTCTAAACTGGTTAATACTTTACATTTAAGTTCCCTTTGGTTTGTGTCAAGGGATAAACACAAATAGCTAAACTCATACTCACCAACACAATTCTTTCCATCCACATCCAGCTCATACCCTTCATAGCACTGACAGACATAAGACCCAGGCGTGTTCACACAAATATGCTCACAGTTATGCTTCTCCACAGCACAAAGGTCTTGAGCTACAAGACAGAATGGAACAAATATGAAGTTCTTTGACCTTTCATATTGCACAGGTTGACTACAGACTGAAAATAAATTTCAGGAAGCTATGAAGAACTCTTTAGAACTGAGCTCATTTTAGTACAGGACATCCCAATATTCTGTCAAGTAGAAAAACTCTTACACCAGTAAGAACAACCACTCAAAGCTGAGAAGCTCATCTCTTCAGCTGAAGGGAACAACAATTACTGGGACACTGGTACTTAGTAGATTTGCTTCAGTGTACATTTCACTGCACTCACTTCACTTTTATTGAAAAGTAATTTTGGTGTTTGTGTCATTTTTTTCCCCCTCTTGTGTTCAAATTAGCAATGAAGATGGAAAAGGAAAGCAAATGAAAATGAAGCACTGAAAGATTCATGAGTATTTCATTTCTGAGTTTTATCATTTTTCTGTTTCATGCAAAATAGTATGTTACCCCTCCCAAGCAACATGTCTCATTTACAGAAACTTTTTCTCTGAAAGAGTGGTCAGGCACTGGAATGGCCTGCCTAGGGAGGTGGTTGAGGCACCATCCCTAGTGCTGTTCAAGAAGCGATTAGATGAGGTGCTAAGGGATTTGATTTAGTAGTTTAGTGGGTAGGGATGGTGATAGGAGGATGGTTGGACTAGATGATCTTGTAGGTCCTTTCCAACCTAATGCGTCTCTGAATTAGAAAAATTACTACAGCAAACGAGGTCAGTTCAGTTCCTGGTGTAATGAATCACATTTTTCTTTCTTTAAAATAGACTCAATAGAGTGGCTTTCTGAGAATCCCAAATTTCCCCACCAAAATCCCTGGAAGGCAGAGTACTTTGTGTTGCTCAGGATCAGGCCTGGAATCTGCTCAGCACATAAGTATAATTTACAGCTATAAAAAAGCTTCTGGAACATGTTTAAGGACACTACCCAAACAAATACTAATTTTATTTTATAGCTCTCTGCTTCATATCATATGGTATGATGAACAGCATAAACAGTAATTTAATGCTCTTGTTATATATAAACATCCAAAAATAAGTAATTTTTGCAGTCACATATGCTCTTTGGTACTATTTTGTGTAATAATGTAAGATTCGAGCATAACTACAGAAGAATGAAAGAGACTAAACTAAGCAAGCAGTGCAATGAGTACAGAACAGCCATTATCTGACATAGCCACTCTTCCCTAGAAAAGTTAGATCAGAGTTGGTAAAAGGAGCAACAGGAGGTTTTCATCCTTGCACGAATGCAAAACTATCTCAGTGATTTCCATCTTCTGCAAAGAAGATGCAAACCAAAACCATCTAAATGACATAAATGCAAGAATATTTTAGGTTGAACAAAGGAACTTTTTTTCCTGATTTTGTCCTGGAAGATAGATGTGTTGAACTATTTTTTTTTTTCCCTTTCATGTGGAATACAACAATCACAAATATAGCAATTTATTTTTTTCTTTCTATGCAGTACTGAAATGCATTAGGTAACAAAACTACCATCCACCCAAAAGAGAAATGTCCTTTTCCAGCCTGGAGCAAAGTTGTTAATTCATTGCTGATTTAAGCCATTCGGTTAAGGGCTTTTAAGAACTGAACAGTGACATGCTGTACTCTCACAACATAAAAAACAGTTCCAAAAGTTGAAAAGAATATATATTTATGTGCATGCAGTTCATTCTTTATTCACTGTTTATTTTAATAAGTATTAAAATATACATGCGAGGAAACTATTCGTGAGTGAGCTAATAAATACACTCAAAACTTAGATAAATACATCTGTTTTATGTTGATCATGTACTGCACTACACATCAATATAATGTAGATTTATTTTACTTAGAGGTCAAGTGAAGAACACGTTGTCCCTGTGCACTGATAAAAAATAAGCAACCTATGAAAGTAACCAACATGGTCACAGACTTTATGTTCTTCTATCACTGCTCTTCACCCTCACTCCAGAAATAAGCTGACCAGTTTGTCCAGCTTTGGTCCCCTCACAGATTCTGTTACTTTTCTGAGCTTTTATCCTGCTTCAACTAATATAAACTATTTATATAGTTTATAATCTAATCTTAGATTTTGAGTACAATTGCTCAAACTAGCTTAGAGTTTAATAATGTAGAAAAACAGGCCACAAACTCATGGAATGACCTGTGTCCCTTTCATATTTAGCAAACTCAGATCTACCATCATCTCGATGATCAAAACAAGTGCATAGTCAAGCATATCATGTGTGACAGATAAATGGGGGAAACTGTATCATAACAAGAAACTTCAAAGAAGAGAAGTAAAGCAGTGAGCTTTGAAAGATTGTATAGAAGCAACTCCTATAGGGCTACTAGGCATGGGCTTTCCTTTTTCTGAAGGAAAACTCCACACAATTCCAAAATTCTCATGGAAATTAATCCATAATTTGCAGCAGTGACTAAAAGCTGAACTACTGGCTAACAAAAACAATGAAAATGTAACACAGTACAATAGAAGACACAATAAACTATTTTTCACACTTGCAATCAAGATTTTCTGAATGTTTTAGCCTTAGTTGAACCAAATTTATTTTCCAGTTTTACTAGTATTTTCTCCAAACTCAATTGTCCAAACTGATGTTAGGGGTGAGGATGGAAAATGTGTAAGAAGGAATTTTAAGGAAGGAAAGATTTTGTATTTAAAAAGAAAATTCCAGAATGTTGAGAGAAAATGAATTCTTCCTTCAATTTTTTTTTTGGTATAAGGAAATCTAGAGCACTAAAGGAGTTTAAAGCAAAATATTAAAGGGTATAAAGCTTTTAAATGAGAAGCATTTTAAAAGGGGAAGAACGGAAGGAAGTTAGGGAATATTACCGAAATATGACTGCATAGTTGGAGCCTTCATTTGGGATTCCAAACACTTGTTTTTGGAAGCATAAATGCATGGAAGCATAGGGAATAGGCTCTATAAAAACTATTCACTATTCTTGTCTTGGCTCAGCTGCTAAACCAAGCAATAATTAAAAACTATTTCAGGTTACATTTCATTTTTTTTTGCTCCTTCTTAAGGAAACAAAAACCTAAATAAACATACAAATAAATGTTGAATAAATTGTTGAAACTTAACACTAACCATAATTCAGACACGTGTGTATGACAAGTATCTACATTTGATAAGGGATGCTAGGAAGAAGGGTAAAGAAAATGATTCTTCAAACTCATTCATCCCATGGCTCACACCACAGTGAGCGAACAATTCAAAAGCAGTTTCCTCCTATAATCCAAAGAATTTGATGGTGTCTCCATACACCAGCAAAAATCACTATACAATTCCAGTGCTGACATCCTCTGATCCTCATTTCTCATTGCTGAGGCTCTGACCAAAACCATGTCCCACTGCAGATGTAAGAGCCTTAATAATCAATCTGCAGAGTCCTCTCAGATACTGACATACTCCCATTACTTTGCTCATCACAAAGGAGACAAAGAACCCTCTAATTCCAAATTACCCACTTAAGATGTTGAGCATACAAGGGCAGGATTTGAGCCTGCACGCTTCCCCTCATTTCTAAATTACGTATAGTGAGGGGAACATCCTTTGCCCACACCATGATGGCTTCCTCCAGTTCTTTCAAAAGACATTATTCAAAAGAATTCTTCTGAATCAAATCAGTTTGGCAGATCTGGTTTGAATCCATGGAGTTTAGTGGGGTAAGGAACTGCATTTTTAGCAAGAGTATTTTTCACAGGTAATAAAAATTATTACCTCACAATAAATTTAAAATAATTGTGGATAGAGAAATAAATTTGATATGCCTTTGTCATGTAAGTCCACTGTTAATTATGAGGAAGCAAGACAGAATGGACAAAAGAAATACTGCTTACAGAGATCAAAATTAAACTGAAATACAGTTTGTCGCTATGAACTGTACTGTTAAAGCCAATTACTTAAAAGAAAATGATCTTTTTATAGAAGAAATGACAGCACAAGAAAGACTTTTGAAACTCTTTTCTGAAAGACTGTAAGGTTATTCTTCAAGCAGAGGTTAGGAAGAGTTTTCCAGAATGGTAAATTATGTCCCAGCTTTCTAATATGAGGTTTATTGTTCTTTTCTGTGTCACTGAGGAACAGCAACCAGTAGGTCGCTATCTAGACATGTTACTAAAGTAGCTGGGATCATTTAATATGAGATGATGTAACAGCTCTTTTTTGGCTGTTGTTTCATTCAACACATTACACGCAACTTCATGTAGTCACTGTGTACTACCGCAGAGTCACATACAATAATTAGCTGGATGTATTTCACAAAGGCTTACAAGAACTTCATTAAAAAAAAAAAAAGAAACACAACTTCACTTTTTTAGACTCTTTGTGATTACCATTAATTATACAATGAGTTCAGCTCTTCTTTATGAACCAAACTCAAACCGCTGATGTTAAATGCTTTAGAGGGGCACAAGAATAGTTAAGAAAGATAACATACTGCTGCAAGTCTTCTGGTCAGTGTTCAGGATGTAACCTTGTTTACATCTGCATACATAAGAGCCAGGGGTATTTACGCAGAAATGATCACAGTGATGCTCAGCTATACTGCACATATGGGGCACTGAAAGAGAAAAGTAAGAGGTTATTAATCACTGGCCAGGCTTACTTGTTGTCACAACTGAGTAATAAATGGTTTAAAATACTTTACTGAAGTCACTTAAAAAAAAATAATTAAATTTCAACAGTCAAGACAAAAATGGAAGCTTAAGCCTATATTTGAGTGTAAAAACAATCCTTACCAAACAGAACTATATTTTTATTCCTAATAAAAATAAGAGTTTACTTATTATCTGGTTGATGTTGGTGACACCCTTTTGGACATGAAACTACTTGTGGAAGAGGGATATAAACAACAACAAAAAATTACAATAGAGCATCTGGAAACACTAATTACTTGCTGGTTCCATGAAAACAATGAAACAGGCACCACATTCAAATTTAGAAATAAGTGTAATTTAATTACAAATTGTTCTAGAGAACATTTAATTTCCTGAATGAAGTACCCTACAGCACAATACTAAAAAAGAACAACTGGAAAAAAAAGATTGATGATACTTCTTGCTTGCCAATTTATTAATTTTGAGGAATGTTTGGACAAGAGATGACTACAGTGAAGTCAAGCATCTCCAAAACTCAACGAGAGGAAACTGAGCTGAGCTACACTCCAGAGCATAACTGTTCTTGAGCCTATTTTTTAAATCTGTTTGTATTTTATGTCTCTAATAGCAAGTAGCAAAATGCAACAGACTGTGACAGGAAGAAAAAAAAACACAAAGTGGACCTATTCTGCCAAGTTCATTACTCAGTTATTTTTTTTCCATATCAGATTTTCTGTGGGGAAGTAATGAATATCATAGACCTTTTTTCTTCCACTAGAGTGTTGCTGTTATGTCATTCCTATAATATACAGGTGAATTGCTCTCTGAGAACAATGAGTGGAAAATAATCTGCTTTTCTCAAGGACCATTAGGGATTGATGTGCTCATTATGCTGCTAGCTTGGCAAACATTAACATTTACGGAATAGATATTCAACAGTAATTTTCTAACAGGCACAGTAAAAGCCTAATAAATAACTTTACATGTGGTATGTATGGAACTTCTGGGGAAAAGAAAAGTTGTTTAAGATACATAGTATTTATTGAGTCCTTGGAACAGTTGCCACAGTTATGCATTTACTGCTAATACACAGACCACCACAATTCCCAAATCTCTTCATGAGCCTTATGGAACTCATTTTCTGTCGTTACAAAACATCTCAAGTACTTTTCATCTGTGTGAATGCACACCTGCTGGTATTTCTGGTCTCCTCATACTTCTGTCTTTCTATAAGTAAAGTTCATGGTCTCACTATTTTTCAACATCAGGTACAGTTAGTTATGACCAAAGGGGCACTTAAAATATGACAAATTAAAAACACAGTACTTTCAACAGTTTATATATCAGAAAATCTCACCATATTCCTCTGTAATACTCCCCCAGAATAATCCTCCAAAAACAGTCAGACCTCCAGTATCAAATCATGTAAAGCAGTAAAATAAGAGTACTCAAAAATGGAAGGAGAGGGAAAAAAAAAAAAGCATCTGCAGCTACCGAGTTCATTTTGAGAATATACTGCCACTAATTGTTACCAACTTCACATGATTAATATTATTTTTCCCACAAGGTGCTTCTGCTGCACCCATTTGAAAAGCAGTGCTGCTCTGGGCATCAGCCAGACTGCTGTGGTGGAAGAGGCTGCTGCATGTTCAGCTTCTGCCTGATTTGTTGTAGGAATTATTTGGTGGACAGAGCCAGGGACTCCAATAATAGAAAGGATTGTACAGTTTTGGAATGAGAACCTTGTGAATAAGATTTTATCCCCACCTTTGTCAGAGGTCCCCCATTTGTCTTTGGGCAAGTCAATAAGATCAGTATCTTCAAGGACACATCAACGTTCACACTCCGTGTTTTCAGCTAGAAATACTTGCAGCTGGATTTGCAAGAATGCAGGGCTCTCAGCTGCATGCAATGGGTGTAGAGTTGTGGCTGATAAATTCCATCATGCTAAAAATGCTAAATGCTCCAGAAAATGAGACCTTTGAGTGCACTCAATGAAAGTTTTAAAGTTAGTGGACGATGCTGACAGTTTTAACCCTCATTTTGTGTTTTTGTTCCTTGAGCTCCTCAAGGGAACTACTGCAAAACTGGTGGTGAAGCTGTATGTGGGAGCAGCTCTCAGCTGTACACGATGGACACTCAGAGCTGTGAGAGAGAAATTAAGCTGCAGTTTATCCAGGATCACCAGGATCAAGTCTCCTCTGGAGACGTTCAAAACCCACCTGGACACCTTCCTGTGCAACCTGGTCTAGGGAGCTGCTTTGGCAGGGGATTGGTCTAGATGATCTCTAGAGGTCCCTTCCAGCCCCTACAATTCTGTGATTTTGTGAGTATAAAATGATGACACCACTATCTCTGTTAGCAGATTAAAGAAGACTACTTGCTTCTGACTGGTCCAGCCCAACTTCTTTGTCTTTCTCTATCTCCATCTCCATTCCTGGATTCTATCTCCAGTTTCATTTCCTTTCTAAATTTTCATCTTGTCTTACCTGGTGTAGGGAACCTGCTTTGGCAGGGGGGTTGGACTCGATCATCTCTGGAGGTCCCTTCCGAGCCCTATGATTCTATGATTCCTCATGCTTCTGATTTCCCAAGATACTGCCTCCTTCTAGTTTGTCTTGCTGACTGGCAATAGAAAGAGGTCCTCAGGATCCCCTGGCCTGAACTGTTGTATCTGGCACCACTGAATCTTTAGGAGAAGTAACCACAGGGAAAGCCCACACAGTTTAAATGGATCCTTCTGAGAATTTAGTTGCTAAGGACTGGGAAATCCCCACTATCCATGGCGTAACAGTAGCTAATTCAGTTTACTTTTTATCTTGCCCAGGGAGCAAACACAACTGAAGAGTCCAGCTCTTTTCCCAAGGCATGAATGAAGATTGTGACCAGAGGGGTGCCTTAAATTGCTCCAGGAAAGAACCAAGGTATCCAAGTACTATGAAAATCTCTCTGGGCTCTCACTGGGGACAACATCTAAAAGCTAACCATATTTCCTGGGAGGAACCTAGGTGCTCCAGGGAGCAGGGGCTCAAATGCCTAGATTTTCTCTTGATGGCAAGTTGAATTTAGTCAGCAGTGTGCCCTGGCAGCCTAAAGGGGCAACTGTATCCTGGGATGCACCAGGTGAGCACTGCCAGGGGGTGAGGGGAGGGCTTGTCCCACTCTGCTCTGCACTGTGCAGCCTCACCTCGAGTGTGGGTTTGGCACCAAGAAGGACATGAAACCAATAGAGAGCTTCAAAAGGAGGGCAGTGAAAAGACATACAGGGAGCACTGAAACCCCTTGGTCTGCTCAGCCCAGAGAAGCGCTGGGGGGGGGGGGAGGGC
>VXAB01008895.1:38011-62064 GCA_013399175.1 Odontophorus gujanensis | reverse complement strand
GGCGGGGGGGGGGGGGGGGGAAGCTCGTGGCAGCTGTAGCTCCTCACAGGGAGCAGAGGGGCAGTGCTGAGCTCTGCTCTCTGTGACAGCGACAGGGCTCAAAGGAATGCCATGGAGCTATGTCAGGGCAGGGGTAGGTTGGATGATAGGAAAAGGCTCTTCATTAGAGGGTGGTGGACACTGGAACAGGATCCCCAGGGCAGCAGCGACAGCCCTGAGCTGCTGGAGTTCAAGAGGCATCTGGATTCACAGTGGGGACAACTTCTTTACTCTTCTCTTAATCATACTGGGTGGAGCTGTGTGGAGCAAGGAGGTGGACTTGATGATCCTTGTGGGTTCCCTGCAACTTGGGATATTCTATAGTTCTATGAAATTCAGCAGGCTGAACACTGCTTCACAGCCCACACTCGACTAAACATTAAAGATCCTATCAGACATTCAGTCCTTTACGCTGATATCCATCCATAGAAGGCTGGCACCTTAACTTCTTTGTTGAACTTGTTCTGTCAGTGGTTGTTTTGTATCTCACCTTCAGTTCTTGAAACAGCAAATGTTGTGGAGGCACTCCCTTAGAAAGGGAGGCAGCAGCAATCCTTGTGACCTCCATACTCCTCCATCTGCAGGGCGAACGGTTTTATTGAGGATCATGTCTATTTGGATTAAAGGTGAACTACAAGACTTTAATACATTTACTGGGCACTGCTTAGTCAGAAAAAAAAGGAGTAAGCCGTACTTGTACTGAATTTGTCTCTAAAATGCTATTAAAAATCCAATAAAATTGAATTTTATATCATTTCCAATCTGTTCCATTTAAGCTCTCAATTGATACTAATTTTACTTTTTCGTTTGTTTGTTTTTTAAATGGATTTTACGCCAGCTAATAATATGGCAAGTTAAAAACAGGAAAAAATCTATTATCTGAAGTTGTCCGCGATGGTGTCTTGTGCTGATGCAGTTCAGCTGGAGCTCTGTTGTTCTTTGAAACAATTTTGGAAAAGACCAAGTAAGGAAAATTCTCCAGGCTATCCTGACAATAAGCCTCAGTTCTTTCCTGGCAAAAGGATCCCTAGAGATGATTGAGCATCCAACATCATCATGCATTCATTTTCTGGACTTTGCTAGAAATGCTGCTCTTTCATGCCAAATCGATATGAAGATCCTTCCAACTTATCTCAGGAAAAACTAAAATTATATTAAGTACCCAGATTGGAATAAAATGAGTTCTGCATGACACTAATTTTTTATCTTGAAATTACAGATGGAAGTGATTTCTCTATTGTAAATTAATACCTATTAAAATACTATTTACTTTATGGTATGAATGAAAATCATGGTAAAGGCTTTTCCTAACTTTTCATATTTAAAACGGATAGAATACAAATGCTACTCTGTATTTGTATACTTGCGTCTCTTACAGTCACAAGGCATTCTAATAGATAATTGCTTGCATTTAATTAGTACAAATTTGGATGAGCCATGAACCCCACAGAACCTTTTTAATAGCCAATAACTTTCATCATTCTGAAGTTTCAGTTCTAATGGAAACCACTTTTAAAATCAGTAGATGAAACAGCTTATAAAAAAAAACAACAAACAATTAATAGGAAAATCATGGCATGTGTGTTTATCTTGCTGCTTACAATCACTAGGAATTATATTTTAGGGCAATGAGTGACAGAATGAGCTTTTCCCTGTATGAGTAATTATTGCTCTCAATACAGTCTGGCTAGTTTCCCTTTTTTTCAACGTACATAATCTAACAGATTAGGTTCCATATTAAAAAAAATGAATTAATTAATGACAATACATATTTTTTTTCTTTCCATGTTTTACTTTTGTCTATATAAACACTTACCACATAGTTTTGTCTGGAAGACAGAGGTCAGAGTTTCAATCTGACTGAAATTAGCAACCAGAAAGATGTGCTCTTCATGTGGCTCACTCCCAATGGACTTGAGCGTGTTCATATCCACTCTTCCCACTCCAATGGCAAAAATCAGAATTCCAGAGTTGCGAGCTTTAGCAGCAATTTCTGCCACTGGATCCTGTGGTCTCCCATCTGTCACTATCATGATAATGCGAGGCACATTTTGGTTCAGAGGTCGAGCTCCCTCTGACTCTGAAAATGCGATGTTCACAGCGTACTGTATAGCCAATCCCGTCATGGTGCCGGTCGCCAGGTGCATCATTCTCCTCACTGCCCTCTCAATCTCCTGTTTCCGCCTAAATGTCTTCAGAGAGAACTCATGTTTGACAGTGCTGCCATACTGAATCAGGCCTACTCGAGTGGCATCAGGACTGACGTCCAGGAACTGCAAGATTGTTAAAATGAACTCCTTCACTTTTTCGAAGTCATAAGGACGTACGCTGCGAGAGCTGTCAATGATGAAGACGAGGTCCAGACGTTTGTTATTACAAGTATTTTCTAGAAGACAAAATGACAACAAAAACACAAGAATTTTTTAAATGTAGATCAGATTACGTTGACCAGAAGTGTCAAAAATTGTCCCTCTCTACTCTGTCCTTGTGAGGTTTCATCTGTACTGAGCACTGGTCTGAGGCCCCCAACACAGGAAAGATACCAAGTTTTTCAAGAGGGCCCAGAGGAGGGCCTTGAAGATGGCCAGAGTGTTGGACCACCTCTGCTACGAAGACAGGCTGAGAGAGCTGGACTTGTACACCCTGAATAAAAGAAGGTTATGAGAAGACCTCTTAATGGCCCTCCAATATTTAAAGGGAGATTATAAACAGGAGGGAAATCAACTTCTTACATGGGTAGATAGTAGTAGGACAAAGGGAAATGGTTTTAAACTAAAGGAGCGAAGATTTACTTTAGATGTCAGGGGGAAGTTTTTCACTGAGAGTGCGGTGAGGTGATATTGCCCAGAGAGGTTGTGGATGTCCCATCTCTAGAGGTCTTTAAGGGCATGTGGGGTCCTGGGGAATCTGATCTAGAACTTTATCTAGCAGTTGGCAACCTGCAGCAGGGGGATTGGAACCTGATGATCCTTGTGGTCTCCTCCAACCCAAGCTATTCAGTGAAAGACGCTAAGTAAACACCCTGCCAAGAGTTGGAAAAATATAGGGAAAACAGGAAATGCCGTAAATAATGCTCCTTGGGTAATCTGAATTTGGTTTCTGTTTAATATCTGCCTGTTACATGATCAGTAGATCAGTTTTTTGTGAGATCAGTGCTCAGAATGGGCACTGTCAAGATTTTGAACTCATACCTCACATGTGGTGGAAATCCTCTGAGTTACACAGTTATTATTTTAGTGGGCTGCACGTTAATGGTTTTTGTTGTAAGGTCTGAGAATACAGAAATCCTGATCAGATAACTCTCTGATGACATGAGGTAGTACTAGTCCTTTGCTGCAAATAAGAAAACAGAAAACAGAGAAATACAGGTCGAAAGTATCTGCTAATTGGAGTGACTGAGATACGAAGGAACTGATTTTTCATGGAACTTGGCATTAAAGAGCACTTTGTATGTATAAAGTACAGCTCTCAATGACGTCAACTGCAGCTGTGAGTGCTCAGCACTCCTGCAAATCATGCCCCATGATTTCAAACACATAATTAATGGCCATCTGGGAAAAGTCTAGTGTATTGGACTAGCTCAGCATCACACAGAGATTCTGGGGCTGCATCAGAGATAAAGTTCACTTTTCTGCAACAGCATTTGATTTGGAAAAAAAGACCGCCCACTTCCTGTCATTTCTTGTTTCAGGCTTTTTATTTTTTTTTCCAAGAGCCCTGGAAATACCACAGAGTACGGCTGTATCTGAAAACTGCACAGGCAGGCAGACCAAGCTATCATGGCTAACAACAATCATAGCTGCCTTCTGGGCATTCTACAAGCTTTCAAAAGCCCTGGGTACACTCACTGGCCCCTGCTCAGAATCCAGTGCAGACACATGCAAGTTGCATGATAAGAACAGATAAGGATTGATCATTCACTGGCTTGTCCTATACAGAAAGCCAGCACATGGAAGGCTTGAAGCATGCAGGGGGATGTGAGCTTTGAGCTTTGCCACAGAAGGGTGTATGGTAAAAGTTTAACACAAATTTGAAGGACTTAATAGGATGCTGGTGATGAGAAATCAACTGAGGTTAATAGAACAATTAAAGGTACCAAGAATTCTCATCAAACTACAGTAGCAACCTCCTCTCACTAAGCTAACTCCAACCAGAAATCTCCCTTACTGCACAACCCAATTAAGTTCCCAGAGCACTCCTATCCACCAAGGCATCAAATAAGGCAAATGCCCTGCGGAAAAAGTAGTTGGTTGATTGTATAATTAAAGGTCATGTCATACAGCACAAGTACAAATCAAAGACTCAACTGGAACATCAGTCTGCAGACAAGCCTTTACATGAGCTCGCTTGTGACTGCTGATGAATGCTAACCATGTATTCCTGCCAAGGAGAGGGGTGAGAAAGATGCCTATTTTCACTTGTTAACTCAGAAGCCTCTTTCATAGATTACCAAGAACTTTTGTGGGCATAGAATAAAAATGCTCTTCGCTAACAATAAAAATGACTGCCTGGATTTATTCATGTGCAGTTTACAGTATGGCTTTATTCATAAGCGTAGGAATATGCTCAAGTTGCTTATTCTTTCAAAATCAGAGGATGTTGAGTGCAAGCCAGACTGAGTAGAATAAAACTCCAGTTTTAATGGGATACAGACATCCTGACACGCTGCCTTCCATCTTAGGATGTCATTTGTGTATCTATTAATTTCTCTCACTACTATTCCAACACAGTTATGATATAAAGATAACACAAGATAACACTAAAATAAGATTTCACTAAAATAAGATTTAAGGGAACAAGATAGGGTAATAAAGTTAATTACAGAAAGAAAACTAAGTGTCTATGAAGGGAAGGACAGAGAAGGGAGAAGCATAAAATCACTGTTATTTTACTTCCTACAAAAATGAGAACCCTCCTGTTGAATACTTCTGAATTTCAGGGAGGATTTTTTATTTGTATAGATTTGGATCCCTGCCTAAGGAATCTCAGTCCCTTATTTTGAAGTAGCACATGAAACAGGGCAGGAAGAAATCTGGATAGCATTACTGGATAGTAATACAAGAAATAAAGCCCATTTTGCTAAATTACTTATGCAGAAGAATATAGTAAGTGGGTTGGCCTGAAAGTAATGCTCCTATTTAGTCCCATGGAAACTACAACAGTGTTATTGTGCTGCTTGCAACTATTAAATAGAGCAAAGTCTCAGCTACAAAACACTATTTTTCAACACAGTCACAACCATGAGCCTATTTGTGCAGACAGCTGATCAAGACAATCTTCATTTAGCAGTGTGACAGCTGTACATGGCCATCCAGAACATGGCTTGTCTTTCACACTGCTGTCACCATCACTGAAATGCACCACTCACCACCTCACTGTGCCCACATCCACTGTTTGATCTTTTCAATAAATATTCAGTAAATGACAATAAATGTCAATGAGTGTCATTTTTTTTTTCTGCAAAGAGGAATTCAATCACACACCTTTACTTAACACACGCTGCCACATCAGACACCATTCTGTCCGACTGCCCCTCTGCTGCCATCTGTCACACAACAACAAAATGAAATGGAATATTGGTGGGAAGGTTCAACCTCTACTGCAATACCATCAACATCTGCCTGTTGTTTTGGGCCAACAAAATAAAGTAGGAGGTACTATTTTTGGAACAGCTCTTGTGTATTTCTGAACTACTTTCGCTAGAAAAATCCTACCTATAGAAATGTCAAACATTTCAATGTTAAAAAAAAAACCAAACACGTTTTAAATTTCCTTTTTCTTCTGAGGATTTTTAATAACCTTATAATTATTAATAGTGATTCAGACAACACAAGTTCCATAAAACCCAGTGTAAATCTCTCACCACGCAAAACTCCAGGTGGGTGGTACTTTGAGGAGTGGCAATCAGTAATGGTTAACAGAGATGAACACAACTCTCCCAAGATAAACTTTCCAGGCTACCTTTTAAGAAATTCCACAGATTTGCACTTGTAAACTATAACCTCTTCCTCCTACCAGCTCTTATGTTTAAACAAAGAACTTTTTCACAACTTTGGCAAATGTCTTCAAATCCCAATGAAATTCCTTTCCACTCTTCTTATGAAAAGTGACACATTCATTGAAAAGAACTACTCATACAGAAATCAACATTAAAGTTAGCACAGATTTTGAGTTGAGAACGCAAAAGTTAAAAAAAAAAAAGCCCTGAAAGTGTGAATTATATTGTCCAAAACTCCAAGGCTCTTGGAAAGATAAGGCCAGCAAACTAAAGGCCAGGTCAAAAGTAAATGCATTCTCGTCCACTCAATATATAGCTTGTCTAGAAAGGAGTACTGTCATTTAACCTCTGTGGAATGAACAATGGTTCTCCCTTAATGAATCCAGCTGGGATTCACTCCAGTGTGATGGAGTATTCCTGGGCATAAGAACTGAATCTTCTATGCTGCTGAAAGATTAGAGTGGTTTGTGGCATTGTTTGGCCTAGGAGAATTAACACTTTTTGAAATAATACTCAGGCATGATATGGGAATAAGCATGAGCCAGGGTCCCATCTAACAGGCAATATGGACGCAAGCACTCTGCAATCTCAGTATCAATCAGTAGTATCAGTGCAGGATGTGTTGTCCCACTGGTCTCAGTGCCAAAGAACAGTCTATCACACACGCTAAACTGAACTCACAGCATTAAATTCACTTTCCCACTAAAGCAAAGTGGCCACACACCTGCTGGGAATAAAGCCTGATCCCCCATAATCTTTGCATCATGCACAGGGATTGTTCAGAGAGTGCTAATCAACATGGGCCAGAGTCTGTTCTAGCAACTGAACAATAACAGTGGAATCCCAATGCCCAAGAATGTCCTCTGGCACTATTTTATTCATCAGCATCCTCACACATTTCCATTTTGGGATATTCAAGCTGAACATATTCAAAGGGCCCAGGTTTTCAGTGATGATTTTTTCAGAAGTTTTTTGCAGGCCAACTGCCTTGAAAAGTTTGTTAAGAATGGAGTTATTTATTTCCTATTGTTGGCCTATGTCTTTGTGATGTTTTAATGAATTTTGTAATTGGGATAGAACTTACTTGATAACGTGGATCTTTCTCCTAACAAATGAGATAAATAACTTAAAAAAGCTAATGCTGCATGCAAAGCAAAAGGAGGTTAGCTCCATTTGATAAACATTACAGCAATTTTAAGATAGTTAGACAATAAAAAAAAAGTAATTTATAAGAAGTAAATACTAGTTCCATGAAGACTTTTGTTATAATTTAAGACAACTTGAGCAAAAAAGACAGATGAGATCAGTCAAGAAAAAATGAGATCATAGAAAAATTACTACCTAAGTAGGCAATGCATTAATGACAATTTTAAGACTCAACATTGTATCCACATCACTGTAAAGTGAGCTAATAAATACAAAAATTACATGCCATGTGAGACTGCCAGCAATAACACCACATTCATTCTTACACTTTTATCTTTGAGTAACAGAACGAAAGTCTTCACTTAACAAAAAGAGGAGATAACTATTCTGTCAGCTAGCATATTATAAAACTTCTCTCTACGTTTCATTTCTTTGTCATTTTATTATTTTGTTTTCTCTCAGCCTGGTTTGCCTTCCTTTTCTTTACAACTTTGTTCTTTATAAACTTAGGTATGACTCTTAGCAAATTTGTTGTAAACATACAAACTTGTTGATATTACATATTCTCAAAATTCCAGAATCATGGTTTTCCCTGGCTAAGCATCCAGCCAGAAAGATTAGGTTTGACAGGTATTCAGCTATTTCCAAAAGATTTCTCAGTTCAACCAGAAGGTTTGACTTTCTTGCTGTACAATGATACATACAAACAACACTCAAATTTGCAGTTCTTTCAGAAATATATCAAGAGCAAAGCACTCTGATGAGAAGGAAGACATACGTACATATTGCCTACATATACTTTCTAGGAAACTGAAGTAGCTTCATTTACAGGTCCAGGAACGAAGTACACAGCAGTAAACATCATTCCTGTTTGGAAAACACATTTTGTGGCTGTTGCCAGGAATAAATGAAAAATACCAATAATTCTAAAGACTTCCTGGCTCTAGTGAGATATTTTTTGCAACTTACTTCCACCACCTTTCTCTATGATCCTGACTTCGGTGTTAGGAACTGCTGAGGACCCCCTCATCTGACACATGTATGTCCTGCACTTGGCTGTTCAGGTGACTCCACTTCTTTCCGGCTGTGGAACAGACTCTTTGTCCAAGACCTGCCCTCATACTCCCTGGCCCCATTCTTGCTCTGAGCTGTTTCCCAAACTCACAAGCCTCTGGCCCTAGCCCAAAGATTCATTATGAGTTTGGCAGTTCACCCACTCCTCCTTACAAATTTCTTCATCTGGGAACACTCTCCAGATATAACAGCCTCTAGACACCTCTTCATTGACTCTGACAAAATCTTTTTTGAAATTCCAGAATTTCTGGGAGAACTGTACAGCAGTAGGCTCTTATCCACAGATTTCCATTTCTCCTACGTGCAAGTTCATCACATCAGGAGGTGCCTTACTTTCCTGTCACCTTTTCCAAAATAATAAGGTCATTAATACTACAAAGTTTCATCTAATCTCAGGGTCTCAAAGTGACTCCCACTACTTCTCCATTTCTTTACATGACTGGTGTTGTCTGTGGTATGAAGACAATGTTTCTGGGATGCTCTGAACTGTCTCAGTTCTTGGAAACTGCTGGTTGCCTGCTTTCATAGTGAGGAAGACTGGGGACAGGGGAGTGGGGTTGCTTTATCTTGCAGGCAGGGGAACACCAGGAAAGAGGGATGAAGCATTTTCTCTCTCCTTCAAATTCCAAAACTTCTATCTTGCCTTATTTGGGGGACACAGAAATTATTAGAGAAGGAACTGCTAGAAAAAGTAAATAGTTGCTAGCAGGACTGCAGAAAATGGAGTGAAAAAAAAGTGATTAAAGAGTTTGTACTCTTTTCCTTTCAGAACATTATGCTAATGCTTTATAAACTCCTATCTGTACTATTTTTTAAAGCTGTCCATGTCTTTGTTTGTAGTGAAAGCTGTTAGCAACCTCAACATTACTCACTGATCAGCTGACTTGAAACCACATATTTCTATCCACTGGTAACAGTTTAAGTACTATACTCTCTCCCAGAATAGTTCCAGAAACAGCACCATGGGATACTGCCATATACCATCTCCCACTGCCCCTAAAAGTGCACGTCACATCATATCCACTGGCAAACCACAGTTCTATCCGTTCAGCAGTACTTAAGTAAGTGGAAAATCTTCATATTTCTAAGCAAATAAAGAGCATGTCTGTTTACCTAATACCATCTGATTATCCACTCACTCCTCTCTAAATGAGTTGTCCCTTAGGTTATGAAAATGCAACTATGCAAGATTATGTGGAAGACCTTGGAAAGAGCTTTTTTTTTTAATTGTTAAGCTGATATACAATGAAGCTAAAAACACCATACTTCTATATATTAACATATAAGGGTGACAGAGCACTGGCACAGGTTGCACAGAGAGGTGGTGGAGTCTCCTTCTCTGGAGACGTTCCAGACCCACCTGGACACCTACCTGTGCAACCTGGGCTAGGGAGCTGCTTTGGCAGGGGGTTGCACTCCATGATCTCTGGAGGTCCCTTCCAACCCCTACAGTTCTGTGATTCTGTAATATTCAGTGTTTATGTTCTTTTCTCAGCCTAATCTTCCTTCAAGATAAAATACTCAGAGAAAGCTTTGAGCTCTCTGAGAATACACATAAAATGGAGCCTGTAATTTTCTTTAGCATGTGTCAAGATACATTAATTCTTCACACAGAAATGGCATTTCACAGTAACTTGTGGGTGGTGTAACAAACAATTTCAGAAAAAGCACATTTTCATCTGGTACATGACTCAGTTTTTTTCCTGTAGAAACAGATATTCTCTCTTCCAAGTGGAAAATTTACAAATCACTTTAAAAAACAAAGGAAAAGGAAAAGAGAGGGAAAAAAAGAGAATAAGAAAATGAGACAAAAGAAGAGAGAAGGGAGGAAGGAGAAAGGTAAAAGGAAGAAAGATAAAGAAAAGAGAGAAACATAAAGGTTTTGTCACAGGAAATAATTATATAGAGGAAATACTTATAGTTCTGGAATGATGAAGTTTTACACAAATAGAAAGTTTCTTGTGCTGCCAGAAATATGATATCATGTATAATATTAATTACTGAATTGCACTTTATGTTGCTGAAATGTGAATGCTATTTTGAAGCAAGACTTGAAAATTAATAATGAAATCTAAATACAACAGTTGGCAAGTGTTAACAGTGTTATGTGGTTAGAAATGGCTAACCCAAATCAAAACCCAAACCTTCCAATCTCTTTAACAGCTGGCTGCACATGAGTGCATTCAGAATAGGACACAAATCCCTGAAGGTTGTCACAGGCCCACAAATCCCACAGGCTGGTCCTGCTTAAGGGGTAACAGCTTCCGCAGGGAACAGCTGACTGGGGAGAGATACAGCCCCCAATCACATCTTGCTTCTCATCCTCCTACTAAGGGCTGGGGAGGCACAGCCTTAGCACGAGTCAGATTACCAAGCCTCAGAGTTACAGAGAAATGGTCTTTCTGCCAACAAAACCCAGGAGCCTGAGTGAGTGGGGAAGTCTGAGCAAGTGCAACTCCTGCTACTGCTTCAAACCCTGACAGGTAGGGTAAGTACACCAGCTATTGGAGGGAAGATGCTGACAGCTGAGACATTAAGATGAAAGCTGAAGCCTTGACATCAAGGCCATGAGAGAACTCTCAGCTATCACTGCTGAAAAGCAAAGCATGCAATTGCTAATTCTCCACTATGGCACAATGACTGCATAAACATCTCAGAGGGAAGAAACAGGAGATTTAGCAGACCATAAAATGCTTTGCTCTCTCTTTCCAAATATAACATATCTACATTTATAAGGCCATTTTATGTTTTGATTAGTGAGAGTCTAAACTGATAAGAACTTGATTACTTTGTAACCTTATAAAAGTTTGGTTAACTCTTAATTAGAAAAGGACTGCAGTTACATTTAAACTAATATGTGATCATTCAAGAGATATAATTTGCAACTGCTTCCAGCCTTTATCTACTGCCTGAAATATTTTAATCTCCTCAAATATACTACCAGCATATCATGTCAAAAACATGACGCAGTTGTCAAGACATCAACTGCAATGCAGAATTCACTTGCAATGACTCTATTTAGCATCTGTGAGGATTAAAAAAAAAAACAACAACACCAAAAGAATTCCATTTATATGAAGAAATAAGATGAACGCACTTAGGTTGAGGTTGTAGATAAGATTCCTACAGCAGTTATCCTGTGGTTCAGTAGCCCACATTAGCAGGATTTAGAGATCTCGGGACAGCCCTTAGCATATAAATGTACAATGAACTCCATCATAACTAAACAGAAATCTTTTCTGCACTCCACAGAAGCATTACACAGTGCAGTCACTTCCATCATATATTTTCCCCTCTTATTTGTGGCTAAAATTTAAACTTGTAAGGTTAACCTGACAATGCTCTAGAGCCTAAAGTTACATATACACAAGCTTAAGAACTGGGTTGGATATAGGGATGTCTGGACTAATTTTAACAGACCGAAGCAGTGATTCATAAATTTAGAGAGCACTGTGTAATTCATTATTTCCCTCTGTATCATTATTGAAACCACATACATACAACCAAGAGATAAATCATTCTATACTTTGCTGCAAAATGTAATTCAACACAGACAGAGAGAGTTGAGCTCAGCAGCAGTTACTACTGAACAGGGGCCAAGTACATTTCCCTCCTAGCCTTCTTTCCCCTCCCTTTCTTTTGGTTTTTGCAGTATCAGTAAATCTCTTGCAGTTTCTTTCTTCTGGTACCATGTAGGAATGCTTCCTGGATTAGCTTTATCACTCACTTATGTAGTTACTTGCAAAAACGGGTAGGTGTATGTTTTAGGTGTTAATTTCTAAATAACAGAGAGAATGTAATTGCTTACAATTTTATTCTGCAACTTAATAAATTATTCCCACGCTCTCCAAAGAAACATGTCCATATGACATGAAATATATGATCAGTTTTAAGTTTACAAGAACAGAGTTCATAAAAAAAAACAACTCCACACTTGTGGGTTCAGCACAATTTTGAAGTTTTTCTTTCCCTTCTTTCACAGCAAATGCCAGAATTGTGGTAGGAACATCTCTGTGCCTTCCCCCATCCACTCTGTCCTCCCCTAATACACAACATCAAGTGTATCTTGCAAGGACTGGTCATTTGTCACTTCTAACCATTCAACCTGCTGAAAGATGCTGTGGACAGTTGGTGTGGCCCTGAAATCACTGTGGGGTAATCACCACTCTGGATAACTGATACAGATCTTGGTCAATCAGTCCACTTAAGTGCAGAGGTCCACCGCGGTTACACCTGAAGGAAATTAGCTAATGCAATAGACACCATTTTATATTCAAAAACATGTAGCAAATTCTCAAGTATCCAAAAGCATCCAAAAGCAAAGCTGAGCTGGCAAACTGTGCTTCCACTGATCTGTGCGTAATATAACAAAGCAGCTGCACTCAGCAGGAACAAAGATTTCGTCAGACAGTTCAGTAAAAACTCTTCAGAACTCAAATCTTTGAAAAGGAAGATTCTAAAGCAACAGATTCATTTCCTTTAAGATACCAGGATAATCCAAAATATCCAATACTCAGGATCAAATTACTGATGAGAGGAAAGGGAAGGCAAATTTTAGTTTATGTGTCATTTAAGAGGATAGGGAATTGCCCTCTGCTCCAGGAAAGACAGATTCCATGGGCCATCCCTACTCTTCCTGTTATTTCACAAGTACGTGCAAGACCTTGGAAATGATCCTTTAAAGCACAAATACCTTGCATTAAAATATTAATTTCCATCAACTTAATGTATGTTCTGGTGAATACAAGAAATACATACACATTTTCTATCTCTAAACCAATTAGAATTAATCTGGAGTTAACACTCTGCAAGAAAGATTTAAGGTAATATTAACAAAGTAAATTAGATCAGCACAGCTGACAAGTTTTAACTACCCAGGGGTTTGCTTCAGGATTTAAAGAAAGGAAAGTGTGAAAAGTCAAACCTATCCAAGGCAGATTGGTTTTCAAAGGTCACACTGAGAGATTCAAATGCTTTATGTCCAACTGACATCTACACAACATATCAAATTTTAATGGAAATCACCAGCTATAGTAATAATTTTAAGCAATTTTAACCAATGCAAATATCTACAAAATGATCACAATACACATTGAGGTTTAGCAGAAAGACTGGATAAGAAAAACACAGAAAAGACACGGCTCTGTTTTCTGAAGGTTTCCTTAAAACATAACCTATTAGCCCTAACAAGATAATTAAGGAATGAAAAACTAGTGTACAGCTGCCAAAAGTTAAATTGACCCCAATTAACTTGATCCCAAAGTACTTGTACGTGCACTTGGACAATCCCACAGGACTTTTACTCTGTTCCATTTTGCTTATTTATACTGCCAGTCTCCTGCAGCAAGGACTTTTACTCCTGTACATAAGCACTACCTGTATTCTACAAAAAAAAAAAAACCCTATCATATCAGTACACTTCAGTTTTAAAAATTGTAAAAGAAAATAAAAGAATTATTTTGATACTTAATACCCACATGGCATAATCCTGTATTTTAGTCCTAAAAACACAGAGAGCTCCACCCAACAAAAAAAAAAAATCCCTAACTCCTGAACTTTTATTGCTTTTCCATGTATCTGTTGGTCCTCTGCAGCTATAACGCTCATTTTTGCCTGCTAACCAAGACTTTCCACAACAGCAGCAATTGTCATTGCCACTACTATTTATTATATACATACTATGCAGAATGGGATGGCTTTTAATCCCTGTTAAATTACTTTAAGTCTGCAGTGGTTTTATTAAGTCAATAGAATTGATGTCACTGAGATCATGATTTGGCCCCGTTCTTACCCATGTCATTTAAAGAACGCTACAGCTTTGGAGCACAGTGGCATGCATTTCACACATTCTGTTCTTTGCAGAGAGGCACGTTCTGACTATGCCACTGTTTATATGCAACTGCTGAATCTGAAGCAGGTGACCTAATTTACTGTAACAGAATGCAATGCCCAAGAGTCTGATTCTAAACTGCCACGTATTTTTATGAGCTGGACCAGAGACTGTCCCAAGTCTCTTGCATCATTTAATGTCTAGAAACAGCTCTTTCAGCAAGATCTGCCAGAACTGTTTGCATCCTGCATATGCCAAACTGAATAGGGATCCAGAATTTTGTAGGGTTCACAACATGGCTTGACTCTTAAAAGAATTAATTTAATCTGTGCATTTGATTTAATATTCTGCTAGTTCTTTTAATTCTTTTCCACCATTCAAAATATGAAAGAGGGACTCTAAAAGCAATTTATATATATATAAAAAAAAAAAGCTGAGAAACAGTATACCTTTTATTTTTTTCTACACAGCACCTTACTGTCAAATTTATTTTCTAGGGAAATAGGTGATTCATTTCTTAAAACTAAGTTAAGGTATTTGCAGAAGACTGGAAGTTCCTGGAAGGGCTGCCACTTAATCTCATTTTAGAGTTTAGGATCCTAGAAAGAATAAGTCTTGATGAGTAAAATGTGAGTGGAGGTGTTTCTCTTGCTGTTCCACATCCATGCCTTCTGAAGGGCTACATCTCCAGAGCTGTGCCTTTCAGCCTCCAGTTGCAGAACCCCAAATGTCTCAAGACCTCATCTATTAGTTCTGAGAGAGACAGTAAGAAACCCACTGTCATTTTGTTCTACAGGAATTGAAAACCTCTAAAAAAAATTTCAAAAAGCTAAGTCATGCCAAACTGTGAATTGTACTTTACACATTCAAAGGATCACATTTTTCTTGAAGAAGAGTTTAACTCCGATAAAACCTACTGCTCTCCTCCCTGTCATGCTTTCTTCCATTGTTTCTTCTTTCCAGGAAATTTCACAGTCCCAGTGTTCACCTAGGTCAGGTGACAGGCATAAGGAGGCAGGCCACTTAACATCCACTGGCTGGAGAGAGATATTTAGTGAGATCTGCCACTAATGTGCATCACGAAGCCCTAATGGTGGGCCTTGTCCAAGTTAAGTCCATGCTATTTTTCCATAATCTGAGTTTATAATTTACCCACTCTAACAGTGAGTAAAGAAAAATGATTCTAAGTCATGAATAGTCTGCAGATGAAAAAAAAAAAATAAAATCACAGAATCACAGAATTATAGGGGTTGGAAGGGACCTCTAGAGATCATCAAGTCCAACCCCCAAATCGACCGCACAAATCATCTGATGAAGTACAAAACCGTGAAAATGAGCTACTCCTTATAAACAAAATTAATCTGACCGAATGAAGGCATTAACATTAAGTACTTTAATAACATGCCCCATTTCAATAGCTACTGATTTCAGTTTAGTCATCCTTTTTATCCAGTACAAAAAAACTGCAGCAAATACATGGCACTTACAATAAAGTAGATCTAGTATACCAAAAGCAAATGCCTTCTTTCAAGAGCTGCTAAACCAAGAGAGTCTCATATCCCTGCCTGAAAATGACAATCTCCTTTTTTATTATAAACTAACTCAGACAAGGTTTGGCCAACTGCTCCTACTTTTTATCTTAATTATCTTTATATGTGAAATTGTTTCTAGTGGTGGTGATGGTTTTTTTGTTGTTTTTTGTGCTTTTTGCAGACTTACCTAATAGAGTTTGAGAGTTAACCTCCCTTCTTCGGGTCAAATGTCCTCCTGAGAGATCTTTTGCCATGACAGTGACAGTGGACAGCAGAGTATGCCCAAACAGCAAAAAGGAGCATGCAATCATTGTCCTCATTTTCAAGAAGCAGAAGGACATTCAAGGACGTAAAACTGCAATAAAGAAAGAGATGAGCTCTGTAATTCGACAAAAACAAAAAAAAAAAACAACACACCACTGTAACTATTTTAAACATCCAGCTGTACTGCTTCCCTCTCATCACACCCCAACACACAAATATACCAACATACACACACTTTCAAGAAATCAGATCTACAAAGCAGCAGTTAGCAGTACTTGCATAAGGAATATATTCCAAAAAGAGCAACTATAAAGGTGAACTGGTGACCCTTCACACTTCTCTTTCAGAAGACTGTCCTTTGTTGCTAGTGTGAAGATAAGCATGCAGATGGAACCTTGTTTACTCCAGAGAAGACTTCTGAAGACAGGCAATGAGCTTGCCAGTTAAGAAGCTTTTTCATGCAGAAAAACAATTTTTTTTTAATTAAAAAAAAAAAAGTTTGTAAAAGGGCACCATCAAAAGCCACAGCTGACTCTGCCCATGAGTGGAGAGCTAAGATTCACTTTCTGGCCATGTTTGCTGCAGCTGACATCCTCATATGTTCTGACTTCCCCTAAACCATTATTGTTGTGTGCTGTGAAAAAAAAAAATGCCACAGGAGCTAGATTTGCCCTGGAATAGGGATAAGATGGCTAAAAACACTCACACTCATAAAAAAACCAGGAGAGTTCCATGTAAAACTGAGCAGCAACTTTAAAAACAGCATATGTTTTAATGGCAATTCTTGGACAAGTAACTAAGATGTATTCCCAAATGTGAACACAATGGTGTACATGCCGCAGGGTAAAATAAAGGGAACCTTTGCCCTCAAAATGCCCTACTTCAAAATGCTTAAATGTTCAATAAAACTCAGTAACAGGAAATAAAGCATGTAAGAACATTCAAAATAGAGAAGAGGTAAATGTAAATAGCAGTCACTTAAAATAGTTGCCACAAAACTGCAAACTTTTAGAGCCTTGGTAGCATGGACAGCTGGATGGTGTTATTGGTAGAGTAATTCCAGTACTTTGGGCAGAAACAGATGGACACTGCAAACAGCACGAGCCACTCAAAATTGGACATCTAGTTGTAAGGAACAGTTGTTACTGCTGGAGATGACAGCTGAAATCTTCTCCGAGGTTGTCTTTTCACTCCACAGGACATCAGCAAATAGAGCTCTGCAAGAGAGCCTCCTATCTTCTGGCACATTGTTTAAGGACACGAGGCAACTATGAGGATACGCGCCAGTTCTAGTACACTGATTTAGAAACACATAAGCTGCGCTCGGAGAGCCAAGAAAAGTAGATTAATACTTCTCATAACTTCCCCTTACTAGTCTGATAATCAGAAAGCAAGCTTACTTGCAGTTCCACCACAAAGGATCCAAATCTCATAAAGAAAACAAATTACCAATGAACGCGCTATTATGAAAGTTTTCCTACCCTCACAAGCAGTTTTAAACTGTTCCAAAGGAAAGCAACCTTGTATAGAGGAGAGCTTTCATACAATCACAGAAGGGACCACAAGAGATCATCGAGTCCAACCCCCTCCTAAAGCAGGTACCCTACTGTAGGCTGCACAGGTAGGCATCCAGACAGGTCTAGAGTATCTCCATAGGACACCTCTCTGGGCAACCTGTTCCAGTGCTCAGTCACCCTTTATTTGCCACATCCAACACGTCTTGATATTCAAAGATAATCTAAGATAAAAATTTACAGGGAATTGTGTCAATTTTCAAACTAAAAAAAATAAATTCCTAAATCCAAAATCTGTGTACGTGATAGAAGGCACCACTGATCCAAGTCTATGTTCATCTTTTTCCACCCTTTAACAGAACTGAAATAACCAGAACTGAAAACATCTATACTGTTTTCCAGAGGCAACAGCAGCCTTGACTCGGGTGCTCTGCTCAAGTTCCAGGTACATACCTGTGACTGCTGCTGCTTGCATTTTTACATGACCATTTTGCACTGCGGCTGCAAAGCTCCTTTGCCCACAGCCCTCCCACAGTTCTGTTTATTTTCTAGGTTCTCTGCAGTCTGCTGTCTTCACTTGAGAAGCTGGATGGCGTTTACAGCACCACACTTGGTATTTAACACCTCATCTTCCCAGTAGGCTACGCCAGGCTGCTGGCACAGCCCTCTGCAGCATCACATTGCTGACTAACCCATTCCCTCCCAAGCTAAGAGCATGCTCCTGAAGCTACAAACACCTACTTTCAGTATCTACCTGGAAAATATGTTTCAAACACTTCAATTCCAGCTGCTGCCTCGGGTGGTATAAACATATTTATCAGGAGACAACCGAGCTTGACTGACCCCAAACCAAGCTGTTGTATGACAAACATCCCAAAAGCCTCTGAAGCAAAGCATATCAAGAAAAGCATTCGTTCTCCTTTTCAAGTCTCCCTTCATCCTCAACTGGCTGCTAGGTAAGAGCCCAACATTTCCAAGGCATTTTCTCATCAATTTTACCTGTGCTTACTCAGCCATATGTCCATGCTACTGAATAATTTTTTATACCCTCTAATACTTTCTCAAGTTTCATGAATTACAGTGGAAGAATGTTGAAAAATGAAATTATGACTTCATCTGTCAGATGAGTATTTCCTTCAATGGACAACACTCAAATAATGCAAGCCGGCTTCTATCATTTAAAATACCTTTCTGAGGAGGTCCTCTCCGAAGCAAATAATGGCTACATTTTGAAAAGAGATGCTACTAACTTTTTAGGGCCAGGAGTGATGTATCAATGACCTTCTCCATTGCATGGTTCATGTTATAAATATTTGTTCTCTATCCTG
Source organism: Odontophorus gujanensis (assembly GCA_013399175.1). Lineage (NCBI taxonomy): Eukaryota > Metazoa > Chordata > Aves > Galliformes > Odontophoridae > Odontophorus > Odontophorus gujanensis. Next base: position 43,339 of record VXAB01008895.1, on the reverse strand, counting down.
TGTTAACTCATAGACAATGTCAAGGGAGATGCTCTGTGGCTCATGCTAAAGTTAGTGTGCTTGCACCTCTTACCCCACCTTAAGGAAATGTCTTTCACACAGGTACCTTCCTCATTCAGGTCTTCACTGCTGAATGATCATGCTGAAAAACAAACTAGGAAACCAGGGTAGTAAAATGTTTCAGCTCATACTTCTTGCTCCTCTGGGTGGTCTCAATCCTCACTTTGCAGTACAAGTTCCTTTCCAAGGCTGAATCGGACACAGCAAGTCCACACACCCTGCCTGTCCACCTTCTCCAGCTGCTACCAGAGCTGGCTCAATGCACAGCCTTCTGTTGCTCCTTAGCAATTAATCCACAGCAGTGATCCAGGATTTTAGCACCTTTATTAACTGAAGAAAGCAACCCCTTTCTTGAAACTTATATAGCTTCTCATCATTGCTGGGAAGGAAAAGGAAGACAACAAGGGACCACAGACAGCAATTACTGCTGCAGAGGTTGCCTTGAGCTTTCACTGTTGGATAGTTAAGATACAGATAGTTGATATGCAGACTTTCATTAAGCTGCCAGCAGATCTAACTTCAGAATTTTTAGAATCACAGAATCATATAATTATTTGAGTTGGAAGAGACATTCAAAAGTCATCTAAGTCCAACTCCCTTGCAATGAGCAGAGACATCTTCAGCTAGATCAGGCTGCTCAAAGCCCCATCCAGCCTGAACTTGGATGCCTCCAGGGATAGGGCAACCTCCACCTCCCTAGGCTACCTGTTCCAGTGTCTACCACCCTTAAAATAAAATAAAAAAACTTCTTCCTTATGTCCAATCTAAATCTCCCCTCTTTTAGTTTGAAACCATTTCTCCTTGTTCAACATACCCTGCTATGCCCTTGCATGTCATTAGGGCCTGTAGTCTTGTGGATGTTCAGGTTCCACAGGCAGTCACATACCTGATCTTCGCTTACAGTGGGAGGGGCAATGCTTCCCCAGTTCCCACCTTCTGAACCTTCCACCCGAGGGCTGTATGTAGAGCAGTCACTGGTGAAGCCTGAGGCAAAAAAGTTGTTAAATACTTCAGCCTTCTCTTTGTTCTTTGTTACCAGCCAGTCTGCACGGCACATTAGGGAGGTCACGCCCACCTGGACTTTCCCTTTTCAACTGATGTACCTACAGAAGCCTTTCTTATCCTTCTTTGCGCCCCTTGCAAAGTTCCGTTCCAGTCAGGCGTTTGCCTTCCTGACCCCACCCCTATACAGCTCAGCAGCATCCCTATACTCCTCTCGCATTACCTGTCCCTGCTTCCACCTTATGTTATAAAGATCAAAAATGCATAAATGGGAAACATTCTCAAGTTCTTTCAGCACTCATTATCCACCCATTTTTAAGATAACAGCTGACTGTGATTAAAGAAAGAACTTTTACTGAAGTTAAAGAAACTGCAAGCGATCAATGTAAGCCAATAAAATTAGAGACCACGTTCCCAGTCTGGGAAGCACAGTGAGCTACTTGGAAAACCAACCATCCCTTATAACATGCAAGCCACAAAATATCTAATGGTCAATTCCCATTGCCTCAGATATTAAAAAAAATAAATACAACCACAAAAAAGTCAGCAGACACTTTACAGCCCCGTTAAATATCAGTTAGAACGTGTTCCAAGGTATTTCACTACCACAAGCCAGCACATGCATTACCAGCCCATTACTCATTAAAATCACTGTGTGTGGCATGGATGTCAGGACACAGATTATTAATAATTTCCTCCATCTTTCTGGACTGGACTGCTGACACAGGCATTTTCCACTCTGATAAACAGTTATAGAGCTCCTCAAAGCATTGGAAAATATCTGCCCTAGCTATGCAGGTGTTGTGTGGGGGCAGCTGGAGAATATTTATCACATCAGCAGAAGAACATTCTTGCCTTCACCCCTACAGAGGAGCACACTCCTGTCATCCTGTTCCATTAAAGATAAACTGGATTTTCCATGACTCCTTATTGCACAAGCAGGTCTTTGCCAGGCTCACAAGAACAGCATAGGTAGAACTCCCCTAAAACCATGGTTGTGAAACACAAATCACTGATGCAGTTAAATTATTATGAGGGAACTAGGCAACAGGTGCCCTAAGTTTGCAGATTTCTCCCCAATCCTGATGGCAGGCATTACCATGTGTACAAGAGTGCGTGAACCTACCCAGGATGGCACCAAGCCCTGGAGAGCACTCCCTTGTTAACACATTCATTAGCTCCTTCTAGGTGGCTAACTTAGGACATTTGTGCTGTCAGTAGTATGAAAGCATTCGGAAACCCCATTATCTAAAAGTACATTAGTAAATGAGGTGTATTTTCAGACAAGAAAACCCAAATGCAAGTAGCTTTCGTAACAGCACTGCAAGCCACCACGACGGCAAAACTGCTGATTTGGCAACATCAAGTCCCTTATCAATCTGAGATAAATGAGCATCCAGACAACAAGAGCAGCCCAAGTCTGCAGAAAATTCAGACCAAAAGTTGTGTACCTAACTATTCTGACTGATGCCATGATAAAACCAAGATAATAAATAATAGAACCAAAATGGCAGTGAGTTTAAATACATTACATGTTCAAACAGTAAAAGGAAGATCCAAAACAGGGCAGTTTATAAAAGGGATGTGAATGACACCAGGTGGTCAGCCAAATCTTGCCACAAACCCAGCACTGTGCAGGAGTTCCCATATGCAGCGTGGCTCAAGTGCTGCAGAATACTTAAGGAAGACCACATCCTTGAAGCTGCCAGAGGAACGCTGTGGGTGGGAGAGAACAGCCTGCCTATTCAAGCACTGAAGTCAGACACATGCACGCATCTTAAAGAGCATGCACACAAAAACATGCAGCGTATCAGGAAATGCAAAGATCAGCACACTGATTCTGCATTACATTTTACAGTGAGGAGCAATCATCATAGTAGGATTTCTACCCAGTGGACTGTTATTTACAGAGCTTAGCGTATGCATGCTACATCTATAAATTAATTTTCTACAACTAATGAAATAAGGAACACTAAGGAATCTGTTTAATATTTTTTTAACTCATTCATCTAAATCACATACAGACTTCCTGATATCACTGAGGTAAAAGTAGTAAGTACCAAATCACAGAACCAAAGAATTAAGGAAAGAAGGGAACCCTGAGGTCATCAGATCCTACCCCTGCTCAGAGCCGAACCTCATTTCAATAATTTCAGAAACTTGCCATCCAAAAGTTAACAGTGATGTTGTAAAGCAGTGTCCACACAGTATGGTTTATTCTACATAGTTTCCAATGGTCAGACAGAAAGCTTTAGCACAGGGAATTTTCACTTTATGACAGCATCAATCTCCATTTTACAGCTTCTTCAGCTTCCACTTGGACAACAGACCTTTTCATTATCATGTTCTTTGGGGGCAGACTTACTTGTACTCTCTGGTTCTGAATGGGATCTCGACATCAGAGTTTCCACTAAGTTTGCAGTGGAGTGGTATGGCAAAACTGAGAAATTTCACTTTTACAACTCTGAGAAGGTATTCATACAAAACCATCTATTATATGACACACAATATGTATGAGGGCTGCTGAGTTTTGTCTCTTTGAAGACCATAATGGACTGTGACTAACTGCAAACAGAAAGTTTTTCTTAAAAAGAAAAAAAAAAGACACCGTAGTTCTAAAACATATTTGCAAACCCACACTGACCTCAATACCAGCACCAGCACTAGTGTAAAACAGTGATCTGGGGATAGAAAACACTCTGTTCCCAATACTCCTTGCTCACAACGAAAACACAACCTAACAATGAGTACACTTTATAAAAAGAGCTTGTTAATGATGTCCAGATTATAATTAAATAGCAGAGGAACAGAGAATAGCGCTTTACCCTCCCATGGAGACAGTTTATAAGTCATAAGAGAGTATTTAGATCTGATTAGCCTTTCCCTAGTTCACATGAACTGATTAAAACATCTTTATGGCTACAGCTGGGTCCTGGCTCATAAGCTCTGAAGTGCATGTGGGGTTGTTTGTGAGAAATCCCAGTGAAGTCAATGGAAAGTAATTGTATGAATACTGCCTGCAGGGTGCAGGATCTCAGTCTTTATGTAACTAAGCACTGTCTTTCCTTATGATATAAAATAAATCAAGTTTAATTCAAGTACTTGAAGGGAGTTTAAATGCAGGAGGGGAATCAACATTTTACACAGTATAATGGTGATAAGACAAGGGAGACTGGCTTTAACTAAGAGAATGGACATTTAAGTTAGATGTTAGTAAGAAAATCTTTCCACAGAGCATGGTAAGATGCTGGTACAGGTTGCACAGAGAAGCCATGGATGCCCCACCCCTGGAGGCATTCAAGGGCAGGTTGGTTGGGGCCCTGGGCACTGTGATCTAGTGGCTGGCAACCCTGCTCACAGTGGGGGAGTTGGAACCAAACGATCTTTAGGGTCTCTTCTAACTTAAACTATTCTACGATTATATTATATACCTATATTAATATGTAGCACATAAGAAAAAGCTTAAAAATCTGATGTTTAAAGCTGCCGTATCTATATGAATAGCATATCAATCAAAAAATTATTCTGGATCAAGTTTCATGTCTTCGCTAAAAAAAAGCCAATGTGTATTTTATTAAGTTCTTAACCTAATAATTTATGATGGGATCCTGCATGACAATTTCTTCTGATGTTGTCAGCAGCCTGCCAGTAGTACAGTAATAACACAGCATGCCACCTTTCCAGATCTCAGTCAGGATCACTGACCACATGAATGACAGTGGGAAAAAGAAAACCCAGGCATTTAGGAAGAGATACAGGTTGGGTGGAGAATGGCTTGAGAGCAGCCCTGAGAAGGATTTGGGGGCAGTGACTACTGAAAGACTCAGCATGAACCAGCAATGTGCACTTGCAGCCCAGAAGGCCAACTGTATGCTGGGTTGCATCAGAAGTGTGACCAGCAGATCAAGGGAGGTGATTCTGTCCCTCTGCTCTGCTCTCTTGAGACCACACCTGAAGGTATGTGTCCATTTCTGGGACCCCCAACACACGAAGGACATGGAAATGATGAGCAGGTCCAGAGGAGGACCATGAAGATGATCAGAGGGCTGGAGCACCTCCCCTACACGGGCAGACTGAGTGAGCTGGGGCTCCTCAGCCTGGAGAAGGCTCCAGGGGGACCTTATAGCAGTCTTCCAGTACTTGAAGGGGGCATACTGGAAAGCTGAGGAGGGACTTCTTAGAAGGGTAGGCAGTGAGAGGATGAGGGGAAATGGTTTTAAACTGGAAGAGGGTAGATTTAGACTAGATATTAAGAAATTCTTTACT
>VXAB01008895.1:18077-37340 GCA_013399175.1 Odontophorus gujanensis | reverse complement strand
GGGGGGGGGAAGACAGTTAAACTTGCAGTCCTGCTGAAAGACATGATGATGAACCCAGCAAAGCTAAATGCACAACAATTCACACCTTCTGTAATGCAGCATAGGAAGAAACTCCAGCCCCAATTCATGTAAGCACAAAATGCAGAATCTGAATTGCAGGGGTTGGAAGGGACCTCTATAAACTGAGTCCAACTCCTTGCCAAAGCAGCTCCCTAGCCCGGGTTGCACAGGTAGGCGTCCAGGCGGGTCTGGAACGTCTCCAGAGAAGGAGACTCCACCACCTCTCTGTGCAGCCTGTGCCAGTGCTCCGTCACTGCACTGGGAAGAAGTTCCCACGTGGAACTTTGTGTGGAACTTCCTATGCTTCAGTTTGTGGCCATTTCCCCTCATCCTATCACCACACACTGCTGAGAAGAGTCCGGCCTCATCCCTTTGCCTCCCACTCCTTAGATATTTACAGACGTGGATCAGATCCCCTCTGAGTCTTCTTTTCTCAAGGCTAAACAGACCCAGGTCTTTCAGTCTTTCCTCATAAGGGAGGTGTTCACACCCTTTATCATCTTTGTGGCCCTCTGCTGGACTCTTCTGAGGAGATCTGTCTTTTTTGTACCAAGAAATGAGCACTTACTCCTGATAAGTCCTCACTAGGGCAGAGTATCCCAAAGATTTTACAGTGCTGTAGCTCAACAAGAATATCTGTGGTCCCTGTTCCATATAAAAAGGTATTTTATTCTCTAGATTTTTGACATTATCTATCATCTTTACTATTTATTTAATAAGGTATCAAATGTTTTGTATATTCTCATGTTACTAATTCTTACTGTCTCTTTGCTACTTGTCCTTCCTTGAGTGGTACATTGCACTCCTCTACTCCCACTGTGTTAACTACTTTTCTGTTTGGAAGAGATATTGCTCACTCCATCAACATTTGGGAAGATGAGTAGATCAGAGCTGGTAGATAATTGCATTAAAAAAAAGCTGGAAAAAAATCTCCTAACAAGCCACTCTTTGATCTGCAACTATTATTAAGTAGCTTGAAGATTGCTAATGGAATAACAGGGTGATTCTGAGTCACTTTCCTTTCCTGGCTTCTATCAGTATCTGTAAGGATAGTTCTCAGTTCAGAAGAAGCTCTCAGCAATGTCGGTTGCTCTCTTATTACCACAGGACATCACATAAATTATTTCAGAAAACAAGTTTCATCTTAAAAGCAGGTGTGTTAGTAAAACATTAGTGAACTAGTTTTCCTCTTGATGTTAGGAGTGTATCCATGGCCATTTAATACTTATTTTCTAGTACCAACATCATCTTTCAGGCTGAACAGCTCATTTTTCTTCTCTGAGGCTTTTCTAACCAGTGTATTTAATGACAGCAACAACATTCCCTCTTGGCCTTCATTATTGTTGCATTAAATAAGCAAGATCTTGCTGCTCAAATACTATTCCAGCTCCTGTGTGAATGCGTGTGACAGAACTGAATGTGATACTTGAGCTCTCACCAGAACATTTCTATTTTCTGGAAATACTTTGCCTGGTGTGGTCTAGGATTCAATTATCATTTTCAGTGGCTGATGGTCACAGGGTCATAGAGGTCAGAAGGAACTCCATAGATCATCTATTCCAACCCCATCCACATTTTCCTGTTACACAGGAAAGGTCTTCCAAGTGCACCCCAGGATACTATTGGCANAACCCAAACCGTTCTATGATTCCATGCAGTGGAACACAGACCAGGAGTCTGCAGTCTTTCTGAGCCAACACTGCCAAGCATGATGACGAGGTTCAGTCTGACACTCAAAGTACTGTCTTCTGAAACAAGAATACATGCCACAGCAACCTCCGCGAGGCTGCAGAGCACCAAGCATGCTGGGTGTGCTGGGCAGGTCCGTGGCACAGCCCCGCTGTCCCTCCCTGCGGAGCCGCACACCGCAGTTCCCGCAGCAGTCCGACAAAGCACCTGCGGGCAGCTCGGTGAAGTCTGACCCCAAGTCCTCACTGCCTGCACAATACAGTTTTTCCCCTTGCGGCGCACGCTATACGGGCTAGCGTATTTCCTCAGCCCCACGCACTCCGAAATGAAACCCTCCAGCGCGGCTCTCCGCAGGACCCGCCCTCAGAGCCACCCGCACCCCTCAAGGCGCCCTCTCACCCGGCGGGGCCCCACGGCACGACCGTCCTTCCTCCGTGCCGTTCCGCGGAGCTTACCTGCGGGCTGCGGGGCCGCTCCGCTGGGCGGCGAGCGGTAGCGACCGCGGGAGCCTCCTCCCCTCCGCGCGGCCCCGGACAGCGCANAGACTCCACCACCTCTCTGTGCAGCCTGTGCCAGTGCTCCGTCACTGCACTGGGAAGAAGTTCCCACGTGGAACTTTGTGTGGAACTTCCTATGCTTCAGTTTGTGGCCATTTCCCCTCATCCTATCACCACACACTGCTGAGAAGAGTCCGGCCTCATCCCTTTGCCTCCCACTCCTTAGATATTTACAGACGTGGATCAGATCCCCTCTGAGTCTTCTTTTCTCAAGGCTAAACAGACCCAGGTCTTTCAGTCTTTCCTCATAAGGGAGGTGTTCACACCCTTTATCATCTTTGTGGCCCTCTGCTGGACTCTTCTGAGGAGATCTGTCTTTTTTGTACCAAGAAATGAGCACTTACTCCTGATAAGTCCTCACTAGGGCAGAGTATCCCAAAGATTTTACAGTGCTGTAGCTCAACAAGAATATCTGTGGTCCCTGTTCCATATAAAAAGGTATTTTATTCTCTAGATTTTTGACATTATCTATCATCTTTACTATTTATTTAATAAGGTATCAAATGTTTTGTATATTCTCATGTTACTAATTCTTACTGTCTCTTTGCTACTTGTCCTTCCTTGAGTGGTACATTGCACTCCTCTACTCCCACTGTGTTAACTACTTTTCTGTTTGGAAGAGATATTGCTCACTCCATCAACATTTGGGAAGATGAGTAGATCAGAGCTGGTAGATAATTGCATTAAAAAAAAGCTGGAAAAAAATCTCCTAACAAGCCACTCTTTGATCTGCAACTATTATTAAGTAGCTTGAAGATTGCTAATGGAATAACAGGGTGATTCTGAGTCACTTTCCTTTCCTGGCTTCTATCAGTATCTGTAAGGATAGTTCTCAGTTCAGAAGAAGCTCTCAGCAATGTCGGTTGCTCTCTTATTACCACAGGACATCACATAAATTATTTCAGAAAACAAGTTTCATCTTAAAAGCAGGTGTGTTAGTAAAACATTAGTGAACTAGTTTTCCTCTTGATGTTAGGAGTGTATCCATGGCCATTTAATACTTATTTTCTAGTACCAACATCATCTTTCAGGCTGAACAGCTCATTTTTCTTCTCTGAGGCTTTTCTAACCAGTGTATTTAATGACAGCAACAACATTCCCTCTTGGCCTTCATTATTGTTGCATTAAATAAGCAAGATCTTGCTGCTCAAATACTATTCCAGCTCCTGTGTGAATGCGTGTGACAGAACTGAATGTGATACTTGAGCTCTCACCAGAACATTTCTATTTTCTGGAAATACTTTGCCTGGTGTGGTCTAGGATTCAATTATCATTTTCAGTGGCTGATGGTCACAGGGTCATAGAGGTCAGAAGGAACTCCATAGATCATCTATTCCAACCCCATCCACATTTTCCTGTTACACAGGAAAGGTCTTCCAAGTGCACCCCAGGATACTATTGGCATTCTTGGCCACAAGAGAACACTGCTGGTTCATGACAAAGATGTCCACTGGACACCCAGGACTTCCCTGCAGAGCTCCTTTCCAGCAGATCAGCTGCTAACCTGTACTTAAGCATGGAATAAGGGGAAATAAGCGTGTGCTTATTCCTCCCCAGGTGAAAAACTGATTTGTCTTTGTTGNGGTGCCCCCGTCTCCCCCTCCGTCTGACCTGCGGCTCTGCCCAGGGGCAGAACGGGGTCCCCCGCCGCTTCCCAGGGAAGCCTACCCAGGGCCACGTTGGGGAATGGAAATCCCATTCCCCGCACGTTGCGCCGCTGGGGCCAAGGCAAACAGTGCCCGGTGAATCATGCGGTGCTCCCGCCCCTGCCCGAGCTTGGAGGAGTCCCCATCTGTCCTGCTGAGCTCCTGAGGCTCTCATGTAGCTACAGCACGGGGGGGGGGGGGGGGGGAAGATCCAGAAAACTCTTCAGTCCGGCGANTAAATAAGCAAGATCTTGCTGCTCAAATACTATTCCAGCTCCTGTGTGAATGCGTGTGACAGAACTGAATGTGATACTTGAGCTCTCACCAGAACATTTCTATTTTCTGGAAATACTTTGCCTGGTGTGGTCTAGGATTCAATTATCATTTTCAGTGGCTGATGGTCACAGGGTCATAGAGGTCAGAAGGAACTCCATAGATCATCTATTCCAACCCCATCCACATTTTCCTGTTACACAGGAAAGGTCTTCCAAGTGCACCCCAGGATACTATTGGCATTCTTGGCCACAAGAGAACACTGCTGGTTCATGACAAAGATGTCCACTGGACACCCAGGACTTCCCTGCAGAGCTCCTTTCCAGCAGATCAGCTGCTAACCTGTACTTAAGCATGGAATAAGGGGAAATAAGCGTGTGCTTATTCCTCCCCAGGTGAAAAACTGATTTGTCTTTGTTGGACCTCATTAAATTCTTCTCCCAGCCTGTCCAGGTCTTGCTGGATGGCAGCACAGCCTTCTGGTGTGTCAGCCACTCATCCCAGCTTTGTATCATCAACAAACTTGCTGAGAGAGTGCTCTGTCCCTTCACCTAGATCATCAGTGAAGATGTTGAACAAAACCAGACCCAGTACTGACCTCTGAGGAACAATGCTAGTAAAGCCTCCAACTAGACTTTCTACTTCTTACCACAATGAACACTGACAGTCAGCCAGTTCTCAATCCACCTCACCATCCGCTCATCTATCCCACACGCCCTAAGCTTGAGAGACAGTACCAAAAGCCTTGCTGAACTCAAAGTACATAACATCCACTGTTTGCTTTGTCTCCTTGATATATGCAGCTGCACATTTTCTAGTAGATGGAGTCTAGCTAATACATGATCTTGCTTTTAATAGTGTGATGTTTCATCTCACTTTGTTTCTTTCTTCAGATAATTCAGTCCTTTCCAAATGAGATTGTCCTTTCCCTTTCCATTTACAAAGGCAATTGACTCATGTTTTGTCAGAAAACTTTCACTTTTGACTAGTAATTTAATGACTGAAAAAAATTAAGTGTTAATGAGACTCCCAAATTGACCTTTCAGAAACCACTAATAACTTTTCACTTTGAACACCCCCTCATCCTATTTTTCTATTATTAGCTAAGCCCATACTTACCTCACAGTCTTCCTCCTAGTTCCTATTTAAGCCAGTAATTTCCCCTGTGGAAATGCTGCGCTGAAGTTCTGGTAAATTAGATCTAATGCATTTTCTTTGCCTAAAAGCAGCAGGTTAGATGAGCACAGCCTAATGATGAGAAACCAGTCCTGCCTTTACCATGTGTGCATGTTTTGCAGCATCTTTGATTATTGTTTGATTTTTCTATTTTTCCCTTTAGTACTGTAGTCAAGATATTTTACAAAAGGCATAGTTAGAAAGATTATCATGATCATGATGGAAAGAAACAACTAAAATAAAGGAAAGTGCTCAACTGTGTCCTAGGCTCACATTAAGAAACTCCAAAGGAGCAATCTCCAGAAAGAGAACCTTCCCCAGTGCTGGTCAGCCCTTAAATGGGGTCTGGGAGAGGTGGAGTGAGACTCCACCCCTTCTGGTCACACAGGTGCACTGCCTTCACCTGTGCTCCTGTGGCTGACTCAGTGCTCACCTCAGGCGATCACACAGTGGTTCAGGCTGTGATTCGACAGTTCCCATACACCAGTGGAGTGACTTCATTTTTTTTATTTACGTGCAAGGTCTGAAATGTTCACAAGGAAAATAATAAAGCTGATGTACTATTAAATGTCCTTATTAATCTCTAGGGAAATCAGTCTGTATTTTTAAGTCACTGAAAGTTTGTATCCGACAGCCCTATGATTAGAAATGTGACAATGTATGCGTACTAGTAATTTAGAGTGTGTAAGCAATATTGCACTGCTGTTATTCAAGCACAGTTTACAGCGAGTATGCAAACTGAAGCCCATCACTGGAAGCAGCAGCCTTAATTAGATGAGGTGCTCTTTCTTGGGTTCAGTGCTCAATGAAATGAAGCAATCTCCACTGATTCTTGAAGTGCTAGGTCTGCTGGTGATTGGTATCTTAAAAAAGATGCAGCATGAATTCCTTCTAGTTACAGAGAGATTTTCAAATGACTGCAATAGCTCGAAACTGTACTGAATTTATCTGCAGAACCCACTCACCTTCTTTAAGTAGCTGAAATGTCATACTGGGATTGCCACTCTGCCAGCTATACTCATACACTTTACTTTTGCCTATAACTTTCAACATGCATACAATACAGTCACATTTACAGAATTTTCCTAGGTAATTTAAACCATGCCCTGAGTGCTCCTGACTCTGATTTCATCTTCAATTGGCAGTATTAATACTATTAAATTGAAGCAGATTACCTCGTAGCACGTATAAAGATATAGAGATACAAAGTGACCCAGGAGCAGTATGTTCTGTTGAAAGGCTGTTACAGTAGGACTGTAGCTGTTATGAACTAGTCTGGTGTTGATTAAATGTTGCGGACTGAAAGCATCTTATCTTCCAGCTATGGCACTGCTCTTGTGGTGGTGGTCCCCAGATAAGTCTGACTTGTCACCCATCTTGAGAAGATAAAGGGGCATGTTCAGGAGGCACCGAAGCCTACACTGAGCACAGACGGAAAGGAGATTTGAGTTAAATATGTGTTCAGAAGTTTTGGTGCTTTCCTAAAAATACCATCCTTTTAAAACAGATTTGACTCCTGAAAGACTGGCCCTGCAATACCTGGACTTGTGACAATGGTCCCTGGAGGACTTGATGCCTTAGAGAGAGCATAAAGAAATATAAGTGTTAGTTCCCACAGCTGCCAGACCTGTTTCAAGGAAGGAGAAGAGAATATAAGGTCCTTGCTACCCAGGCTGTTCCCATATCCGGCAGGCTGTGCAGAGGATCCCAAGTGCTGTCCAGGCATCTATAAGGGCAGGCAGAGACTGGTCATGTCTAGACATCAGTTTTGGAGTAAAACATCCAGATTCTTTTATTAAAGCTTTAACATACCAAAAGAGGCAGAATTTTCCTACACTGGTTCATTCCTGAATATATTTATGAATTGCTTTGCAGGAGCATTCCTTTATTACTCAAAAAATTGCCAACAAGAAAAAAAGCCCTTAAAAAACTTTGTCAAATGTGGAGGAGAGGGCTGTAAGACAGCAGAAAGTCAGCTTGTTTCTAATCTGATTTTTCTAACGTCACATTTCTGCCACTGGGTTCTGTTCACTTTCATTGGTTAGACTGAAGACACCTTTTATTAAAGTTTTGTTCCCTATGTACTTACTTATAAGGTGTCCTTAAGCCACCTCTTAAATCTGAGTTATTAAAGACATTGCATTTTCTGAATGTTTCCCTTGATGGCATATTTTTCTACTCTCTAATGACTCTTTCAGATCTTCACTGATCCACTCAAACCTTTTCTAAACATTCTGCTTGAATTACTTACAGCCCTAAGGTATAGGCAAGACATAACCTGACCTTTTTTTGCCTTTTTATTGATGATTTATGCTCTTTAAGGTAATTGATTAAGAATTTTAAACACCATGTAGTCAGGAATTGATCCCTGCAGAATTTCTCTTGGAACACTGACTGATACATTCCATAGCCCCATTAAAAAAGAAAGTTTGGCAAGATCTGTTTTCCCAAGCACTCCTGTGTTCTATTATTATCAGTTTTCTGAGGAATGCACCAAATGACACAATAACAGAAAAAATTGGAGAGCAGGTGACCTAAAAAATCCCCAGGGGAGCTATTCATCCTCTTCAGGTTATAATGTTGTATGATAGATATTCTATCATGCGTGTAGTCTAAAAATTCTTATTCAGAAACTCTCCAAACTGTGCTTGTTGAATACCACTGTTGTGAGTGGCATTTGCCAATATTTTGGCTGGGCACCAGGACACTGTACTTTCAAAGACTGAAGGGAAAGATAACTTTGTTGTGCTGAAAGCACAGAATGAAAGATTTCTTGAAAATATTACTGTATGGTTGAAGCTATAGCGCATCTTAAATAGTGTCATGTCTCCCTAGTGATGTAAACAAACCCCTCAAGTTCCCTGTGCCCAAATATCTGGAAAATCCATCCAAATGCAACATTAGGTTTCACAGAAAAAGCTAAATCTCAGTAAAACTAAGCAATGCCAAAGATCTGTAGTAACCTCTTAGTGTAGCATGTAGATGTGATCAACCTGTTTGGGGTAGTAAACTGAATCCAACCCAAATCCATTCCAACCCGAAGGAAAAACTACAGACAATTTGATGAGGAGAAAAAATCATGAACTCCCAAAAGATAAATATTTATAACGAACTTCCGGCTCTCATCTTAGTTCCTGAACTTTTGTTGTCCTCGCTGTCCTCAGGTGAGCGCATCTGATGCTGCCAAGAATGACCTCATCGATATAAATCGGACCAATCTCAGAATGCTCCACCAGTTTGTTGTTTAACTAGCAGGTTTAGGCTGGTGTACGGGTGATATGCAAAATATAACTAGAAAAGATACAAAACGTAACTGAAAAGCCGTAAGACACAGGACAGCTGTTTGTGCAGCCCAAAAGATCTGCCATCCATCAGGCACAATGTTTATGTCTTATTGTGATGGCACCTGTATTTGAGAGCACCTAGCTCACCCTGATACCGAATGTGCTAGGAGACTTGGTGCTGAGTCTGCCGGTGCTGCCCCTCTGTCTCCAGTTGACATGAATGAATCTGAAATGAGGCACTTTGGAGGGGGATAATCTCCACACAGTTCCTACTGATGAAGCAAAAGAAGTCTCAAAAAGCCTTTCAAGCCCACAAAACAACAACAAGAACACACAGATTTTTTTGTGTACCCGGACATAGTCTACATGAAAACAGAACAGACAGAGCTATAAGCAGGATGCATTTAGGTAATGGAATGATGCCCAGATTCTGGGCTAAAAAACTGCGTGGCTCGTCCTGCTACTCCTGATCACGCTGACCTGAAAGAGTGAGCCGGAGCCCTCGGGAATGGCTGCAGCTCCCTCTTTCAGGGCAGCCCCGCAGCTCCTCTGCTCGCCAGCCCTGCCACATCCCTGACTCATCGCGCTGCTCTGTCAGCCTTCCAAGCGACCCGCTGCTCCCAGCTCAGGCCAATTGCTCAAGTCCAGTTTTGGTTACTAAGGACAGAGACATTTCGTGACTTTTTTCAGAACGCTCCTGTTTGAAAGGTTAGAATAAACTGAAAGTAAACAAAGTAAGATACACATTGCATATGTTTAGGATTATTTATTTATTTATCTAGGAGAACTGCCTTTCTGCTTTGAAATGACTTAGCATCTGCTGGCTGAGTGGCGATGAAGCTGCACTCCTGTTGCTCCCGTACCCTGTACTGCTGGAGGTAGGGAAGCTGGAGGCAGAAGGTCACAGATCTGCCTTCCACACCCTGCTGAGCTATTCTGCTGTGAAACTGGCCACGTTGCAGAACCATTTTGGGTCAAATCCATGGGTGTGGGACCATCACTTACAAATACCAGAGTTCTTCCTTGAAAGGATTCTAATCCTGATTTATCAGAGCCCAGCCTCCCTTTAGATAGCTTTAGCTGCTGTTTGGATTTCTCTGAGCTGTGAACTAAAACAGTGTAGGAGCATCTCTCTCACCACAAGAACCAACATCGTGCAATAAATATTATTTTCGTAGTACCTGACTGCAAATTCTGTGCCTACTGTAGACATATAAATGGGGAGGATATAACTTAGCTCCAGAGAAGCAGCCACTAAATAAATGCTTGGAGTCTTCCATCCAACTAGTCAGTTTGGTAGGAATTTAATCAGTGCTTCTTTTAGGTTTAGAAAAAGGCATCTGTAGATGTCTTCACCTTAAAAATAAGACCAAGTTATTATTCATTTCAGTGATGAAAATTTGCAACAGAGCTGGCATGAGAGCCTACGTGAAAGGATAGAGGAGCAATGATTTTTTCCCCAACTATAGCTTAGGAGAAAGAGAGCGTACAGACCAGCCATGTCTGTAGCAGTGAATCTCTCAATGCAACAACCCTTCACTCTGTGCTGTTTAAAGGACATATTTTTTTTTCCCCTTGGCTTCCTTGCCAAGTGTTTTTTTGTGGCTGTAAATCAATCAGACATGGTCTTTGGTAGGGCATCAGTTCTGGACTGTTTTCAGAGGCCAAAGGGTTTCCCAAAGGAGTACAGATTGGTTAACATCTAAAACAATGGTTGCTAATTCTTAGCAAATGCCATGTACTTACAAGTGTCACGCTACTGGGTCACCACTAAGAATGATTTCCTCTCTACTTTCCCCAGTATGATACACAGATGTGTGTTCCAGAAAGGGAAGCTACACTGTTTCATCAGGACTAAGAGTGTCAGGCACAGATGAGAAAAATGGAATGTATGTTTTAGCATGCGTTGCCTTTATGAAACCTGTGATGCCTTGGAACTGAACTTTAAAAACAATTAGAAGATTTCAGCAGATCTACTTATATTTCTGCTATAGTCAGGATTTAGATTGCTATTTTCTGCCTTTGGCTCCTTATATATGATGTTCCATATCAACATACTCTAAGAAGATCTTCTTACTTTCTTCAGTTATCTTTTGGATATTATCATTAATAAACTGTCGTATTAGAGTTTAAGAAAATAGGAGACACTTTGAGTAGATGCGTGCTCCTAATATCTAGGAGATGGGGAAAAGTGCAAGAAATAGTAAGAGAAGCACTGTTAGAAACAAGCAGTTCCCAAAGTTCCCAGGATCCTAACAAGCCAGATTTTTAATGACTTTGTGTGTCACAGATGACCGACTATTAAAAATGAATTACAGAAAAGCCGTGGTGTCAATTCCCCAGGCTTACTCTCAGAAATGGAGAATGATTTCAACAACTGAGGATAAAAAACCTTCAGCTGGGGTTCGTATCTCTTCCTATGACCCTGAGAATCCGACTTTTCCTTGGCAGTGGGGTAACTCATATCCCTCATGTGTCCTCTGATACATCAGCAGAGCCAAACGTAGGCTGCTTTATCTGCTCCCTCCTACCGAGCTGTCTGTGTACACTGTGTCACGGCTCTGACACCGTAACCTGTGACCCCTTTAACTCAAATTGGCCCAAATCTGAACGATGCAAGGAGAACTGACAGGAGCACACATTCACTCACACTTATGCATGTATGGTGTGCATGAAGAGGTCTTGTTTCTTCAATCAGCCAAGCTAACGTCTACAGCAATTTCATGTGAATTAGCACAACATTATCCCCGTAACGATGCGCAGGAAAAGAAGCCACAGCTTTCAGTATAGCTCAGTATAGCCCTGTTCTGGATCACACACTTCATCAGACCTGGAAAACTGCCTGCAGTTCTGGACAACAAACTAAAAGCTTCAATTCTCTCTTGTTTTTATTGTACAATGAATTATGGGATGAACTTCCTATTCTTTTCCCCACTTATATGGTATGGAGGGAAAGGCAGGTGATGAGTTACTTTACAGAGCAAATCCTGCCGTGTCAGATTGATTGGGGAGGAATTTGTGTAGGTTTGTTCTTGGAAGTCCAGCAAAAATTATTTCCACACTCTTGAGGAAACGGCCCTTTATTGTAGAGAAGTTTGTGTACACAGATGTGATGTATTTACAACCAGCTTTTCTCGAACAGATGGCTATTTCAAATCCTTCACAAATCTGTCAAAAATGAAAGAAAATGAAGCTCAGAAGCCCAACCAGCCAGCCCAACCCTCAAATGCACATAAATTCCCAAAGATAACTGCAGTGAGATAATTATAAATGGAGTTATTCTGAAGGAAGCAATAGGGCTGTGAAAGAGATCGGTGGATGGACTTCAGCATGGGTTTAGTCAAAATCATGGTTTATTTTGATGCCAGAGTGAATGAACTACGATGTAAAATGCCAAAAAGCAGATTTGAATCTGCATTTTTTCCCAGAGGAGTGGTAGAAGAGTCTGATTATTCCTTCCATGCCCTATGCAAGGATAGGTCACAGTGAGAACCTCTGTGAAAAGAAGTTGTTGGTCCTGTGTTCCCCTGGAAAGCTCTTTTCCAGAAAAAGGCAGGAAAAGCTCCACACTCCTTTGGGCTGCAGAATGGAGGCAATGTACTGAGGGCGAGAATGGGTGTCCTCCTTGGAAAGGGCATGGGTTCCCATGCTGGCCCACTCACAGGGGGATGGCACCTTGGGTCCTTCTGGTGCCCCTCCAAACTGTGGTCCATCTCTGCACTGCCCTTTCCCTGTGCACGATGGCATCTATGATCACCTCAGAAGGAGAGGAGGCACCACAAGGAGGAGTGGTGAGAGGTAGAGACACACATTGTATTTCCTTGCCCTGATGCTTTTCAGTTAAAAGTAGAACCTTCATCAACAACAAAAAAGTTACATGTGCAGGAGGCACTTCTCTGGGGAACAAAAAAATACCTCACACAGGCATTCATGGATGGATGAGTCCCATGAGAAGGATTCTCAGCATTACCAGTTCAGTTATAAAAGGTATCTAAAATCCCACATCGGTGTACATGAGAAACACACTAAAAATATCTGCTAATGCTGGAGGAAGTTACATGCATAAGTTTCCCATCAGTTGGGAGTGTGTATCTTAGAATCTGCATAATTTACTCCACACTCAACAGAACACTGCGATATTTACAGGCACATTCCAATGGGAAAACATTTGCATATTGAATGTGAAAGATGCAGCTCTGTCACCTAACCATAGGGCTTTAAAAACAGGGATCTTGTGACCTCAAAATATTATCTGAGAAGTTTCTAAAGAGAAACTCCTAGACTGGCTTCCCTCTAGCCAGGTGAGAATAGTATGTAAAACTTGAAATCATCATATTTTGTAGCATGATATATATATATTTTTTGCAGAACAGGAATGAAGCTGTCACTTTTTGGACTTGATCTGTATTCTGAAGGTCAAATTGGGCATCTGAGAAAGAAGATGCAATGCTTTGGAATTTTTATAAATTAAAAAAAATAAAATAAAAGGAAATTACTCTGTGAAACCGTTTGACAATGCCAAGTCCTACATTCTCTATGACTGCATGTCAGATGTGGTGTTCAAAGCTATTCAGTGACTACTGTAACCTTATCGCTACACAGAATTGCTCTGAAACTAGTTCAGCACACAACTGTAGTTGCAGCAAATTATTAAAACTACCTACAGAATTTTAATCATACAATTTAGGTTTCAATATGTCAGCAGAACAGCAGTGTATCACCCATAGATGTTGAAACGTGGAAGTGAAATTATCAAACTATTGCTCCAATATCTGAAAAGTAAAGCTATCCTCCCCAGGCATACAGCTCCCTCTCGCTTATGCTGACACATAAGGTGGTGGTGGATCTTTAGCAGCTCCGTTTGCAGGATCATCATATGGTGGCAACAGCACCTGCAGGAAAGGAGAAAAAGATTATGTTGTCAAAAAGGATTTTCTTCAATGTGTCAGTGACAGTAGCTGCTTATTCTGCAGCTGCCCTCTCTGGAGAGCTTGAACCACATCTCTTGGAATAGTGCACGGGCTCCTAAGCCAGAGGGAGGAAAGTCCCCCAAGTGTCTCTGAAAACTCACCGGAATAGCTAAGAATTACTTTGGGGTAGGGAAAAGGAAAGAAAATTGAAAACAAGTTGCTCAGTGTCTCAGTAAATCTCTACTTCTGTGCTTCAGGGGCTCTCAGCTGTGAGAGGGGAGACATGCGTTCCCAGAAGCCCCTCCAGTAAATACTCTAACATCTATTAGAAATCAAGGCAGCTTTAATCATATATCAGCCCATTCACAGGAGGCCAGGCAGCTCCCTCGGATGTGGGAGATGCAAATTCAAGCCAAACAGGGCAGATGAGGGATTTGAACTAAAGTTCCTGCTTCCTTAAGCCAGCATGCTAGCTATCATGTAGCTTCTAATGACATCAGCACTGACAGTAGCTTGCATGAAAAGAAGTGACAGAGCACTTGGTCTGTGAATCCCCGCAGGAACAGAGGGTAAAATAGATATCTAAACAAAGATACAGTTTGCATTCCCTAAAATAAATCAATAGTGTGTAAAAATAACACTTGTGGTGCATTGGCAGAGATACTTTACACAGCTGAAGGTATTATTTGTAATGGTATTTCCAAATTTATCAACATCTCCTCTTCTTGGTCATTAAAGGGCCCAATAAGCTGAATGTCTAAACATGCACAGGGAAAATCCTGACTCCACTAAGGTCGGTGGAAATTTTACCACGAGAGGATTTCTCCAATTTTTAAATAAGTGGATAATCTGCTTTCTTCAAAGAAGCATTCACAGTCACTTAGCTTGGGCCTCATCCGCAGCATATTCAGATCAGTGGGAATCTTTCTATAGACTGAAGTAGACTTTGGCTTTGTTATTCGTAGGACGGTTCCAAGTGTGATTCATGTAATACTGATGTGAGTTTACAAACGTACACTGATGACTGTGTTCAAGTCCATCAGTGCACATGTTCACAGGATTCAAAACAGACACCTTGGCATCTTCTGCTCTTAGTAAAAAAGTTTCACTATTTAGAAAAGGAAATTGTCAGTCACTGCTCTTTATTATTACCATATGTTTGAGCTTCTAAATGCGATATATGATGCATACATCAACTACAACATCTACAAAGTTCTGTATTAAAATGAATTTAATGAATTATGTCAGGTTGAAAGGGTGTTATGGCAGACCACTTACCTAATTCAATTATAACGACATATAGAACTTTATATAAATATTGTGATAAAAATCTTAAGTATGTATTACAGTGCAACCTCAGTATATTACCCCCCTAGAACACGCAAACTGTGAAGAACACTAAAACTGAGATCGTGTCCCCAGTGCTGACCATTAGTTTAATAGTCTTAGGTAAAATTCTTGTGTTTCTACAAAAAGGCACTATTTCTAAACTGAAACATATTCATTAGCATTATGAAACAATGTAATTTGTATTTCAGTTTAATCCACAGATGATTCTAAAAGTGAATCAAGTTCACTTGGAGATGAATTACCATTCTTTTTGTATTTCTGTAATGCTCTGCCCCAAACTGTTGCCTATTTCTTTCAAGTTCAGCATCCATTTCACCAGACATAATGTGAAATTACAGAAGATTCATTCCAAATAGCTTCCAATTTTCCAAATCTACCAGTTAATTGTTAAAGAACAATACCTCTCATTGTGCTCCAATCCTTTCTCTTTTAAATCAGTTATAGAATCATAGAATCATTAAGGTTGGTAAGACCACTAAGATCATCTAGTCCAACCATCAACCCAAGCCTGTGAGTGCTCTAGACCTTCTAGACATCTACCTGGGCAGCCTACTCCAATACTGGGAAGAAATTCTTCCTAATATCCGACCTGAACCTCCCCTGGTGCAACTTAAGGCTATCACCTCTCATTACCTGGGAGAAGAGGCTGACCTCCACCTTGCCATGACCTCTTTTCAGGCAGTTGTAGAGAGTGATAAGGTTTCCCTTGAGCCTCCTCTTCTTCAGACTGAATGATCTTTGTTCCCTCAGCTGCTTCCCATAAGACTTGTGCTCCAGACCCCTCACATCTTTGTTGCTCTGCTCTGGACATGCTCCAGGTCCTCGGTGTAGTCTTTCTTGTAGTGAAGGGCCCAAAACAGCACAGCACTTGAGGTGTAGCCCCACCAGTGCTGAGTACAGAGTGATGATCACCTCCCTGCCCCTGCTGGCTGCACTGTTTCTGATGTTTTCACAAGCCAGGATGTTTTCGGACTTCTTGGCCACTTAGGCACACTGGTGGCTCATGTACAGCCTACTGTCAACTAACACATCCAGTCCTTTTCCTCCATGAAGCTTTCCAGCCACGCTGCTCCAGACCTCTAGGGATGCATGGTGCCATGGCTGAAGTGCAAGATCTGGCACTTGGTCTTTTTAAAGCTAAAACAACTGTGGTCACATCAAAATTACTACTCTAGCATTGTTACTGCCATTGCAATAGATCTCCTGAAGGATTTGCTTTTTCACTGCTTTCACTCTTGTACAAAATGAAATCCATCAGGTAGGAGAAGAGCTTAGTAGCAAGGCTTTTTACCATGCTCTGAGGAGATGAACGTTCTGCTTAGTTCTATGGACCCCAAACTCATACATATGTCACTAACCCCAAGGAACCTCATTAAATTGCTTTCTCAACAGTTTTCTAAGAAGTGAGAGGAGATAGGAGCACCTACAAGAGCCATTTTGGAGAAGCCACTGGCCATACCTTAAGGTATCTGAACTTCTATAGGAATATTCAAGGCATATAGGTTATTCACTGGGATGCTACTAAAGAGATCCAGAAGTTTTGCATTAAATTATCTACAGCATAAGGCCAGAGTGTTTGCAAATGTCTGTAAGGCTTATAGTCACTTTATTGCTGTTAAGGGTTATTTGTCTTAACTGTTCCATCAGTGATGAATTTACAAGCTTGCTCTCCAGAGATTTTTGTGTTTAAATATTTAAATACTCCAATCTTGCATTTCTTTGACATGAACAGAATTATGAGCTATAAAAAAGAATGAGTGTAAAATAAGCAGAGTTCAGAATTACTTCCTTTGTCTTTGCCTAGCTGTATCTGAGTTATTAAAAAAAAAAAGAAAGAAAAGCATGGGATGTTTTAATAAAGATTAATATGAATGAACAGTGTGGACAAAACTTGGAGAAGAGCAGACAGTTCATGGAACACACAGCACCGTCTGGGACCCCAAGTATATCAAATCGTTAATATAATAGAAGTCTTTTAATCTGATGTAACTGTTTTACTTTCAGTCAGTATGTTTTTGTTACTGTTACTTATTCATTTGTCAGCTATAAGTCTAGCAATCATTCAGGTTCCATGACAATTTGAAAAACTCTTCAAGCACTCCATAATAAAATAATATATATAAAACAAAATAAGCTGATGAAAACCTTAACATGAGCCAGCAGTGTGCTCTTGCAGCCTAGAAGGCCAATGATATCCTGGGTACCATCAGAAGAGGGGTGTCCAGTAGGGAGAAGGAGGGGATTGTTCCCCTCTATTCTGCTCTCATGAGGCCCCATATGGAGTACTGCGTCCAGGACTGGGGCCTTCAACACAGGAAAGATGTGAAGCTTTTGGAGAGGGTCCACAGGAGGGCCATGAAGATGACCCAAGGGCTGGAGCAGCTCTCCTGTGAAGACAGGTTTGTTCAGCCTGGAAAAGAGGAGGCTGTGGGGAGACCTCATTCCAGTTTTCCAACATTTAAAGGGAATTTCTAAACATGAGGGAAATCAACTTTTTGCAAAAGTAGATAGTGATAGGACAAGGGAAAATGGTTTTAAACTAAAGAAAGGGAGACTTAGATTAGGTGTCGGGGGGAAGTTTTTTACTGTCAGAGAGGTGACGTGCTGGAACAGGTTGCCCAGAGTTGCCCCATCCCAACAGGAGTATGAGGTCAGGTTGGAAGCCCCTGACAATTTGATCTAGTATTGATGTAATGGCTAGCAACCCTGCCTGTGGCAGGGGGGTTGGAAATTGATGAGCCTTGAGATTCCTTCCAACACAAGTCATTCTATGATATGATTCTATGAGGTGGTAATTGTAAATCTTACAGTTCTGTTTTTGACAGGAACAGTTTCAGGTCATGACTTACACTAATATTTTCTCTGTCTTTTCACAATTAAGTCCATTTTGGCCAAATGGAGAAATACAAAAGCTGAATTATCTCATCTTTTAACTACTTACCCTTGAAATAGTTATAGAAATCTCAAGGAGAAGAGAATTCCATTCAAATATGAATGGATTAGCTTATATCAAACTAGAGGAAATGAAAATCATAACAGTTTTCACTTATCTTAACTTTAAACTCAACGTGGTATAATGGAAGCAGATAAGTGCCTTGGTCATAAACTGGTTAATCCAGCAAAACATGCTCTCCAAAGACCAAAAATGGAAGCCAGTAATTGAGTGAAAGAGTGAATTCAGAAGCTCCGTCTTATCTGAGAACCTAATTAGAATGGGTACAGCCTAAAATGAATGAGAAAACCATAAGCATACTTTAGCTACATGGTATCCCCAAGGCAGAATATGCACTAATACAACTGAAGCGTTTTGCTTCCTGGGCACTACATTTGAGCATTTCATTCCCTGTTCATTGCTCTGGAACTATGTTTGCAGGGTATTTGAGAATGTCACTTGAAAGTTACTACAATAATACAGAGGCCCCACATGTTATGGAACTCATTGATTCCTTGGAAGCAAAACCCCTGACTTTAATAGCTAGACCAGCTAGCACATTTGTAAGGTTAGGGTACAGTCCCATTGGATACCTAAAACCCAGAGGAAAAAAGCTCCTACTTCTTCCACAACCCCTATAACTGTATTTAAGAACCACATAGGGTTCTAATATCATCCTTTAATATGCAGCCAGAAAAGGAGGTGACATTACTCACTATTCCTATAATGTCACAAAAGCATTGCCCAGAGGCTGTGAGATCAGAGCTGTAGGGGCTCCCAGACAGGATTCAAACCCACATCTCCCATTTCTCAGATGAATTTCTCAGACATAAGGTTATCAGCTGGGCCATTTCCCACCCTTCCAATGTCACAGCAAAGCCAAGAATGAAAGATTCCATGGGAAAGAAAGGAAATAACAGCAAGTAGGACTCTGTAGCCCCACAGTTAGTACTTAGGTGAGACAGAGAGTCCTGAGTGCTGGGCTTTGCTCCCAGTGCCATTTAACCATTTGGTAACAAGCAGTCTTGTTTTATAGTATGCAGAAGTAATCCAGAAGTAACCCATAAGAAATCCTGGTCTGTACTTAGCTGGTGTCATCCCACTGATTTGGATAATTATATTACGTAAACTTCTCTCTATTATAAAGAACATAACCTTCACTGGAATAAATAGTTACTATATGAGTTTCCCAATAGCTATAACACATTCAGTTAATATAATCATATGTCACTTCTTATTTTTTACATCCTGGTTAATCTGTTTTGGGAGAATAAGTTTTTAAAGTCATTACTTAGAAGCATGTCTAAAAAGAAACACAGGCATTTGTTTGTAGATTCAAATGGTTTGGAATTAATCTTAGCCCAAAGTTTTTTGCGGGGGGGAGAG
>VXAB01008895.1:0-18044 GCA_013399175.1 Odontophorus gujanensis | reverse complement strand
GGGGCAGGGGAGGGGAGGGGGTGGAATTGCATCATTTCAATAATTCTTCCATATTTTTTTCATATTTTTTGCAGCTGTTCCCCCATTAACCTGAACTTCCACTAGAAAGTTTTTTTCCTTCAGTATTTGTGCGAGTTCTCTCATACTGCTACATGTATTCCAGTTTTAACTCAAGATCTTGGATCTGTTTGGTGTCTAGTACATTTGTAGAGGACAAAATGTGCTTAGTCCTGTGTGAGTAAACTTCAGTATTTGAGTAATCAATTATTTCTGCATTCTTGAGAGCCTGACCCACAACTCATTGAACCCAATAGAAACCTTTGGATCACATTTTCACCAAAGCCATGTGTATTTTCCTCTGAGTGGAAGGGTACAATTACCACAAAACAGCTTCTGGTTTGAACTGCATTTAGGCTGGCAACTATGTGAAACTTGTGAGTTCCCACAGCAAAATACATTGTCACTGTTAGAGACAGCTCTACAATACTTTGCTCTGACACTTTCTAGAACAGACATATACATGCTTGATAATGTCAAAAAAAGCTATACATTAAAAACTTCTATGGTAAGTGCTGATGGTGGTAGTCAGCATTCAGGATGTATTCTCAAACATTAGCTTCCAGACACATTAGCCCTTCAATCTCCTGTCTGTTAATCCGGGATTATTGTATAAAATATAGAATAAATTTGGAAAACAATATTCTGTGCATCTTCAGGATAGGTTAAAAATTATAACAAATACAAATTTACTGTAAAATCATTGAAATTCTGATTTTTAATATATGAAATTAAATGGAGCCAGCTGCTGCCTGGTGTTTGAGAATTCATCCTGCAGCATCAACCAGACCCATCCCTATGTATTGAGAAGAACAGTGTGTTCTGGGAACAGCCCTACGAATCTTCCGCACTTCAACAACTGCACTGCGAAATGCAGAGTATCACTTCTTCACAAATCTGGGAGGGACACGTGCTTGGAATCTACCTCATACACAAGTGATTATCTTCCAGTTCTCTGTCACCCAGGGGAGCACTTCATGGCACAGCAGCTTACAGATTTACTGTTAAAGAGTCCATGGGGCAATGTGAAAACATTTCAGGGGCTCACAGCAAACAATACCTAAGAGCTACTCAGTAAAAGCTCCAGTCCTCCAAGCTGAAGGACTTCACACTACAATAAAAAATACATAAATAGGGAAATATGACCAATGCACGACTGAGTAGAATTAAGGTCATTCCTATGGCAATCCAGTCCTGATCCTGACTCTGGCCTTTTCAGTTTTAACAAATCATTTGACTTTCTTATAGAAAAATTTCCTATTTGTAAAGCAGGAACATTATTTGAAACATCTTGAAAGGTGTTGCAAATCTTAAGACAGATTTCATTGAATCATTGGGGAAGGGACTATGGGGGAACCTTAAAGCCCACCCAGTTCCAACCCCCTGCCGTGGGGGCTGCCACCCACAAGACCAGCCCGCCAAGGGCCCTATCCAGCCTGGCCTCCAGGGATGGGGCATCCACAGCTTCTCTGGGCAGCCTGTGCCAGTGTCTCACCTCCCCTGAGTAAAAAAATTCTTCTTAACATCTAACCTAAATCTCCCCTCTTTTAGTTTAAATCCATTCTCCCTTGGCTATCACTATCTACCTGCCTAAAAAGTTGGTCCCCCTCCTGCTTGTAAGCTCCTTTCAAGTATTGGCTCCAGCCATCTCTTCTCAAAGCTGAATAAGCCCAACTGCCTCAACCTTTCTTCATAAGACAGGTGTTCCAGCCCTCTGATCATGTTCGTGGCATTCCTCTGGACCTACTTCAACAGCTCGGCATCCTCCCTGTACTGGGGGCCCCAGTACTTCAGATGGGGCCTCACAAGGGCAGAGCAGAGGGGACAACTCTCCCTGCTGTCACCCCTCTTTTTGATGCAGTCCAGGATATTGTTGGCCTTCTGGGCTGCAAGAGTACACTGGTGGCTCATGTCCAGCTTTTCATCCATCAGCACCACTAAGTCGATTTAAAACCCTCTTGGGTGAAACTTGCATGTGACTTTATGAGACAGGGACTAAACTGTGGATATAATTACAATCTAAGTATGTATTTGCAGAGAATTTGACCTGTTCCTGGAAATGTTTGCCCCCACCATCTCATCTCAGCCACATAAACTGCAGTACATCTCATCCTCCTGCAGCACTGGCCACTCCTTCCCAGACACCCAGGCCATCACCAGGAACCTCTAAAAGAGGCCCACGCAGATTTCATGATAACAGTAAAGAAATTACACTGGCACAGGTTGCCCAGCGAGGTTGTGGATGCCCCCTCCCTGGAAGCACTCAAGGCCAGGCTGGATGGGGCTGTGACAACCTGCTCTAGAGGGAGGTGTCCCTGCCTATAGCAGGGGGTTGGAACTAGGTGATCTTAAAGGTCCCTTTCAGCCCAAACCATTCCATGATTCTATGATATCCAGGAAGGATAGAGGGGAAAAGGAGCATTATGTCTCTCACAGCTGATGTGAAAAGTATCAGTAGGTACAGGCCTTCCTTCCTGTTTAATTCGGGAGGGAGAGGAAGCACAAAGTGAACAGTGATAGCCAGACAGAGGATATGGCAGAGCCAGAACAGCAATCATGAAACGTGGTTGAGTAAAAGTGCTGAACCACAGGAATTTCCTTGTCCAGGAACCTCTGTCCAGCATGCAGTCCCAGCACAGTGATGGGAGGAGAGCTGGCACAGGCTGCAGGCTGACATAAAGCATTACTGCACATCTTCTTGGCTGTGGCTGGCCTTTTAGCCCTTTCCTTTCTGAATTCAGGATGAATTTTCTCCTCAGTGTAGCACAGGGCTGATGCATCGTGTTCAGGGGCAACTTGACTGCAACCTGAAGCTTCAAGCAGCACAAGCCTAATTGCACTTGTCCTTCACTCTGGGTTCATTTCATCCCAATGATCACATCATGAGATCAACTACTTGCCCGTACCAGTCCAAGAATGTAAAAGTACAGGTTGAAAAACGTATGGGTGTTACTGTTCTGTGGTTTGAAGGAGTTTTCAGACCATAAATTGTTGTCCAATCATGTTTTCTAATTTCATGTCGAGTTCTCTGATTCCCTGTGATTCACTCAGACAAGAGGAGAGGAATTTCCTTCCACAGTTGTGGTGGCATGAGAAGCCATTAACTGCAGCTTAGACCACTTTCATCTGTGGGGAATAAAGTGAGCAGTCTACAAACAAAGCACAAAGCCCTGCAGCTGAGGAGGAACAGCCCCAGGCATCAGCACATGCACGGGGCACCTTGCTTGGAGCAGCTCTGCACAAAGGAGCCTGGTTCAACACACTGAGTGGAACATGAGCCAGCAAGGTGCCCTTGCTACGAAGGCTGACGATATTCAGGGCTGCATTAGGCAAAGTTTTGCCAGCAGGTCAAAAGGGGTGATCCTATGCTCAGCACTGGTGGAGACCACACCTGGAGTGCTTTGTCCAGTTCTGGGCTCATCCTGAGTGACCTGGACTTACTGGAAAATGTCCAGTGTAGGTCTATCAAAATGCTGCAAAGCCTGGAGCACCTCTCCTGTTAGGAGAGGCTGAGAGAGCTGGCACTGCTCAGTGTGGAGAAAAGGAGGCTCAGGGGGGATCTCATCAGTGTCTATACCTGAAGGAAGGGTGCCAAGAGGATGGAGCCAGGCTCCTTTCAGTGTTCCCAGTGCCAGGACCAGAGGCAACGGGCACAAACTGGAGTACAGGGGTTCCCTCTGAGAACCAGGCAGCACTGCTGTGCTGTGCAGTGCTGGAGCACTGGCACAGGTTGCCCAGAGGCTGTGGAGTCTCCTCACTGGAAACCTTCAGAAGTTGCGTGGCCATGGGCCTGGGCCCCCTGCTCTGTGTGTCCCTGCTGGAGCAGGGGTGGGCCAGAGTGGAACAGAGGGCCCTGCCCCTGGGGTTCTGTAATCTAGGTGTAACCTTCTTTGGTTTGCTGTTAAATCTGCTACTTTTTATTGAATTTCCCCTACTTCTTTTGCTAAGGCAGAAGAACATTTTTCCTCTTTTACCCTCATTGCTACTTGCAATTTTAAAGACCTCTGTCACATTCTTCTATTGTTCTGTCCTTCTTCCAACTGAAGATGCTTGCTCTCCTGCAGGGCAGTCTTCACTTAGTTCTGTAATACTAAGTTAACTTTCTTGGCAGATTGGAGTCCAGGATAAAGGAGATTTCCAAGACCAGGCACATTAGAGTAGCAGGAAAGGTGCTGGAGAGAGAGCTGACCATGATCTGAATGAAGCTCCCTTCATACTCAGGAGACTGCCAGGCATTCTCCCTACCTGAGGTCCGTTCTTCCAAGTGACATCAACTACACCATGAAAGGAATTGTTTTTCTTTGCTGCTAATAAATATCTGCATGTGAGCTGGCTGCTTACAGTGTAAATGGCTGCTCTGGTCACGAGTGCAATCAAAGAAACCACTTCTGAGGAGGGCAGAGAGTGATGTTTACAAAAATCTTCCCATCTGCCTATTTCTCCTTCCTCTGTCTCCAGATAAACGATCTCTGGCTACAGAGCCAGAGCTTCATATCAGTGCCAGACAGCATTTCATATCAAATGAGAAATGTTTTACTTTGCTGTGTTCACGGATGTGCTTGCTTGAAAAGTTTGCCCAAAACATTCTAGTTAATTGCTATTGGTTTAAGTGTTTTATGATTCACTATCTGTCAAATCCCAGGAAACCTTCCTCTTAACATGGACAGGAAATATTGTCATGTTTATACGTATGCATTTCCATTGGAAACCACACTAGAATGATTGCAGATGGAATAACTGGAAGCAGACTCCCTTGGAGACAACTTAGAAATGAAGTGAGTGAAGAAGTAGGCCTCAGTGCTGCAAAATCATCTGCATGGAGTCAGTGTTGATAAGTTTTTTACCTCTCACAAAACTGCTTATTTATTTATAATGTGTAACTATTTAAGCCACCAGCTCGCCAAGACTGTTTAAGAAAATTTACATGAGCTTATGCATTTCTATAATGAAACAAAGCAGTGATTTCAGCACTGCAGATAGATGAGAAAATGTATGTATTACTAAGGAACAGCAATATTTAGAAACAGATTGTGATTGCTCCTGCATGGGAAGAGAATTGGATTGAGGAAGCCATTGTCTACTTTTTCATCATGCACAACCTCATAAAAGTCATCCAGAATAATGATGTAATTATCCTCTCAGTTCAAAGCATGGAGCGATAGTGCACCTCAGGCCACAAAAGCCTTTCTGCATCTTTGGCCAGCCCTCTGCTGCTGCATCTCCCGCTGTGCATCATGATCTTGTGTGGACAGAGCTCATCATTCATACTTTCAAAACGCATTTACTGGATGAGCATGTGATTCCTAAGGGGGTACTGGATCGCATGCCACCAGTGCTGATGACTTGGAGAAGTACACTGTGGCTCAGCGTAACAAATGGTTGATGCAGTGTCCTGAGTGTGCAGACTGTGAGAGCACACTAATCTTCCAGTGGACATTTTTATTACTAACATCCACCTCCAACCTTGTCTCCTCTTATGATTACATTTGCTCCCACTCGAGAGCTTACAAGATGAAGTTAACCTATGGAGAGCTCCCAAGGGGCAGCCAAATTGTTTAACAGCCGTGGTTATCTCCCAGGAGTGTTGTTGTCAGATGTGTGTGCACTACAGATGACAGAATCACAGAACTGTAGGGTTTGGAAGGGACCTCAAGGCTTCCATCTCAAGTTTATCACACCAGATGGACTGTGTTTCTCTCTCTATCTGCCTAGGGATGCAGGGTGATCCAACACTCATCTTTGGACATGACAACAGAGAGATAGGTCAACTGTAAAAATTTGGACGTAGATTTTGAAATCTCATTATAACATTTGGGGGCAGAAAGATACAAGACTTTGAGATGTCCAGTTCTGTCTTCCCTAGATTTTTCTCACTAATTACTACTTCTATATAAGCACGTTCTTTTTATGTCACTAGTAATATTGCCATACAAAATACAAAGTTAAGGAAGTTAAGTAAGGCTTGCTACAGCGTTCATTTAAATCAGATCTTTCTTTCCTCACTGATCATAACACAGAAGACTGAGACTGTGAGTGCTGTGCAGGTTGGGACAAGTTGCAGTGGAAGAAGGAAGTCCTGCGTCCATAAAGAGTGCTGATGGAGGCTCGGGCAGAAAGCAGTTGCTCTACTGGAAGCTACTGCCTTCATGGAAGATGAATACAGACTGGACCAATGATCCACAGTTCACCAGAAGCTGCTCGCTGCAGGAAGTCAGCCTTCCACATAACCGTCACACCCTCAGCTAACAATGGCAGCTGCGTACTCCCCCCAGTAGTGGAGCTGAGCAATGCTTCAATGCAATCTCTAGGAGAACAATGCCACCTACTGAACCACCAGCGACAGCATCTCCCTCCCACCCAACTTAGAGCTGTTATTCCTACTAGCTTATGGCGTTGGAGCACAGGGGCTCGGGGCTAGAACAAGTGGGACGTGCAGGGAGCTGCTCCTCCGCTTGGCGATGGCCCGGCTCAGTCTGAGCAAGGGGATGTGATGCAGAGCTAGCAGGGTGAGCTCGCTTTGGAGCTGAAGGCAGCCTCCCAGAAGGGCAGGGGCCAACCCACTAGTCTGCCCTTTTTGAACAAGATTTGCTGGGGTGTATTCAGGCTTCCTCCATGTTTCATTATGCTGTGTAACCACACAGGCTTGAGCCTGACCTGAAAAACTGTATACCCATATATCCTTGGCAATAAGGATTTAAGCTGTCACCATTTCTTTGCCACACTGATACATATCCTCAGAATTATGCCAAAGACTTGGACTCATTTTCTGAAGCCTACAAAAAAGCAGCTGTCAGATGGCAGTGAATCAAGCCTGCTAGAAAAACAGCCTGTAAAGAAACACTGACACTTTATAAACACTTTTTTTTCCCCCTACATTGCAACACTCTGAGTTGGTGAATTCAAAAAATTTTGGAAGAACTAAATTACACGTCTCATCTTAGTGTTTTTCTCCTTTAATTATGAACAATAAAAACAGATCTCTCTCTTTCTAATGCAAACCTCTTACTGCTGGCTTTTTTTAAGTGCATTAGAGCAATATTTGAGTGTTAATCAGTATTTGAGCTGCAAATACCACCAGATAAATTTTGTTTGATTGAATTAAGATTATATTGAAGAAAATGGACAAATGTGGGTTTTGACCTTGTATTTTTACTTGCAAGTAAATGGAAATTCAGTGATTGTAAAGAGAAATGAGAACCTTTTGGAAGTCTTATTTTTAACCTTAGGAGGGCACTTGCCCAATACTGACACCATTAACAGCCAGTTCCATGTGGCACAGCTGGCTTCTGACAGCAGGCACCTGGTAATAGGTGAGACCTACAGCAAGAAGGTTGATTGGCAAATAGCACTAAGCAACAGAGCAAGCAGGCAGCATGAAGCAATTCAGCAGAGAATGCTGGATTTTAAGAAAATGTCCTTACATAAACAAGAAAGTATTGGAAGAAAGAGCTGGGTATAGATAATAGGAAGGTGGAGATGTTGGAAAAAAAGGAAGAAGCAACACAATCTTTTCAGAAAGGCTCAAGAACAACTGATAAGGGGTAAGATTTCATTCCAGGTGGAAAGTGAAATGCTGGAGAAGCTGAATAGCTGTTTAAGGGAAGAAACTGGCTGTTCATACTTTTCTGCAACTGAGAGTCAAACAGAAGTAGAAGTGCACATACACATCAGGGAGATGTGAGTGCTGGCATCCACATGGGACTTGAGTCTTTTGAAGATTCTCTGATTAAAGACATTGCTGTGGGAATGTACAATTTGAGGTTCTGAGACCAATTCTGCAGAACAGATCCAGACTTTGAAAACACTTACAGATCTCACATAGACAGATCTCATTACATGTGGCCAGTAATTAATCACCCTTTTTAGGTCAACTGCTGGCCAGATCTATTCATATCGCTTCTTCTTCCTTCTTCTTGCCCCTGCTTCTTCTTCTTCTCTGCCTCCCTCTTTACCTGCTTTCATTTTGCAGGTTTTACCAGATAGTTTCCACTAGGGAAGATGCAAACTCTGCCTGCACTCAGCTGGGGCTCTGAGAAGGACTCAGAGGCTGAGTCGTGCCAGCAGCATTCATCTGTGGTGTGTGCTCACTTGAAAGTACGCTCGTGGTTGCTATTCAGTGGAAAAGCTGCCTGTGATCTAGAGGCCCAGCCATAATGTTGTGCACACAAAGCAGTGCACATGACAAGCTACCTGGTGAGAGTTACCATGTTTCTGGGATTTTTATGATGCATTATGGAATAAAGAAAAAACTGCAAAGAAGCAATTTTCTCAAAGGTGCCTTCCATGTAGGTGAGTACCTTCTCAAAACTGGCTCAGGATTTGGAAATCACAGGTCCCAAAGATCCTCTCAGAAACAAAAACTCCTGTGTATGGTATGTCTGTTTCTGGGCTCCATCTCACACTTTTGTCTGTTTAATTGGCATGAGTCAGACTAAGGATCCTTCTCTCCTTCTGTACATAAACAAATCCCCTTCCACACATGCAGAATGACACACTAATATGAAGACTGGCTCTTCCAACCTCCTGCTCAGAGGAATCATCCAACGGGAATGAACGACATAACTGCACTGCTCAAATAGGTCTCCCATTGCTCTGGGAAAGGGAGAACAAAGGAAAGTGTTGGCAGCTTAATTACAGACTACTTGGTTGATGTCATGTCAACAGGAGGAACATGTCTGTGTTACAAAAATGCAAATAACTTAATAACCATTGCGGATAAAAGTGTGTCAGATAGCATTCATTGGAGTGATATGATAAAGTATGTGAAGAACTAAATCCCGGTTTGTGGAGAGACATTTACAGCTTTACAGCTCACTGTCAGCATGTCTGGAGATGAAACTTCCATTGATTAGCTACAGTGAGGGTTAAAAACAAACAAAATGAAATCCCCGGACTGCCCAAGAGCACAATGAAGCTATTCATGCTACAGAGAACAAATAACTTTGTGTAATCTTCTGCACTCCTAAATTGGCAGTATCTCCAAACTGGACCATCATTTCCATGGCACTGCTCTCACAGTTTAAAATTAAGTGTAGAAAATGGATCTTCACCCATGGTGTGCTCAAAGCAGTTGGCAGGAAAAGCAATCCCAGATTGAGAAAGGAGAAAAATATGTCTTCAGATTACTGTGGTTCATTGTGTGGGAGCCACCTTACTGCCATGCCAAAATCTCTTACAGTATTGGAATAGAGCTGAGAGGAAAGATATGGTGTCTTATTCCTGAGCGACTCTGGTGCTGTTGTGACTAAGGTAAAGAACTGGATATCCATTATCTCCACAGCTGGACCTGCCATTCTCACCCCTTGGCCCGTAACATGGTATATTCCCATCAGCTGGGGTCCCCAGCCCAGCACTCACTGGTCCCCAAGCTGGCTGGCATGAAGCCAAGCTGTGTGCACTCCTATGGTGTCAAGCTTAGATCAAGGGCCACAGGAAAAGGACGTCTCACCTAACGGAGTTAACAGGAACATCCTGTTCACAACCAGCAATCGAGAGGACACGCCTTTGTTCCAGATGGCAAGCTTGCAAAAAGTGTGGCTTAAACCACTTACGCTGTGTGACAAAAATCAGATTATCCAGTAGCCAATAAGTGCAGCTACCAGGTTAGTTACAGTTTTCATCTATGAGTGTTATTTTTAAGATCAGGGAAAACTAACTGGAAATTTCTGTGCTGGGGATTTCCCCCTCAAATCAATCCACTTAACTTGTTCTCATGTTTTAAGTGACAGGAGAATTAAATAGTGATAAGGAAGAGAGGGAAACAACCAAATATTAAGTCCAATCCCATATTTAAACCAAGATTTTCACCTCTGTTTGTACAGATTGCTATTGTTTCAGCTAATGTAGATGACATATATCAATGCAGATATACATATATCAACAGAACAGTATCCCCAAATACAGTATGCATGACAGATAAAACCTACAGCTCTGCTGGAATTCAGGTGGCAGGTTTGATTCCAAAAATTACAGATCTCTTTTGAAGCAGAGATGACCCACAATATCTAAGAAACTTGTAGTTTATAATTTAAGGGCATGTTGGGGTGAGGGGCCTTGCCAAGAGAATTTTTCCAGCATCAAAGAGAATGAAAACACATTGCTTTATACATTCAGTGTGGAAGGAACGTTATACGATTCAAATGACAACAGTGACCTATCAGAACTACATTTCTAAATTTCTTGAGGTTTCGTCAAGAAACACCCGCACTGGCAGGTGACAATGGAGTTTGTCAGGGAAGGATGTGCATAAGGTGGAAAGAGACCATGAAACTTCGAGGTAAAAGATTTGGAGAGAAGCAGTCAGACATGGGTTTGACTGAGTCGTGTTGCCATCCCAAAATCCAGGCAGTAGTGACTCTCTGTCCTTTTGCCCCTTTTCAGGGCCTGAGAAACTCTTCCCCAGCAGCATAGCACTTCTGCCCTTCTATACTCCTAAACTAGAATTTTGTGGTGAAAATGATGGTTAGCTGAGAAATCAACCAGTGCTTTCCATGAGACCTGATCTAAGGTCATTGCATTGAGCGTACTGAAAAAGAATGAACAAAAAATACATCATAGCTGAAAGCAAGAGATTTTGAACTTAGTCACATGAATAGAATGTAGATACTGAGGGAGGAAGAGGAGTCCAATGGTCAGGGCACTCGCCAAGGGTGTGCAGCCGTTCCCAAAACCTGCCTCTGCCAGAGCTGTCTTACAAGATCAAGATAAGCAAAGTTAAATTAAAATCTCAGTGCAAGAATATTATCCTTATAAAAGGACAAAAAGGGCTTTCTTTCCTCACAGAAACACTCACAAGGAATTTAAAGATGAGGAGGCAGCTCAGATCCCTTTGGTAGTTATATGCATAATTACAGGGTAACTGCAGAGCTACTGAGAGAAGTTCTAGTAACCACCTATCTCTGAAAACCAAAGTCTTCTGCTTTGCAAAGGCAGCAGTGGAACATTTGGTTTTAACACAGGCTTTAAAAAGCCTTGGTAAGCTGAGTTTTTTAAGACAGCTCAGCAGGCCTTGTGCCACCAGTGAGCCTATCAGCTCTGTGGCTTGCATAGCTGGCAGTGTTTGAAGATGAGTTATGACTACCCACAGGCTGAACAAAGGAGCTATCGAAATCATTTCACATAAAACTGATTTTACTCAAAGAAGATTCCCCTAAAGAAAGTCATAATATTTCTTAGTTTTCAATAAACCCATATTTTTATACTTAAATGTCCTAGTTGCCAGCTCTGATCATAGCCTGTAACATTTCTTATGCTTTTCTTTAAGCTCCAGATACTGGAGACAAATGCAAGAGATACTGCTTTCAAGTGGAATCAGTTGTAGTTTCCTAGCCTTTGTGGCTGCACAGGAAATCACTCATTCTAATGCTTTTAAATTGTCGACCTAATGTCTCAGTGTGTGGAGACCACACATACTTCCAGAAAACCTGAGGATGATAGTCCTGAAATGCTATCTAGGTGATCCAAAGAACCAAGCTCATGCTGCTGTCATTCTGTTATACAAATTATGCAAAGACCTTCATTACATAAACTAGTGGATTCACCAAGGGACTGATTTGGCACAGTACCCTCCATGTGTGGCTTGGGTGAGACCATGCAGCTCCATAGAGATCACTGCAAACACAACTAGCTGTTTCTGGGAATGACTTCTTCCTTCTTGTTCCTTTCTTTCAGTGCCTTCTACAACCAGCAAGACATTGCTTAGCAGTAGCACTCTGCACATAGTCTATCAGCACTGAATTGCTATGAAGTGAGTTGACATCTGCCATCCTTTGTGGTTAAAATTCATTTATTAGCTTTTTTTCACATTGCACTGTTTCATTCCGTCTCCTTACCGTACAAAACCTATGAAGTATTGAGAGATGGATCACTGAGCTTGTGTTGCTTTATAGACATTCTGTGATGGTGCTAAGAACTACACTAAGTGCCAAGTGTCCTAAATCACAGTTTCTATAACTACATCCACATTTCACAGCAGGTGTAGACAATGGCATCCCTGATTTCTAATCATGCCCTGCACTGTGTAGATCACAGCTCCAGCTGGGGCATTCCATAGGATTGTCTTCCAGGCTGAATGGCCCAGTTGTGCCCCTCAGTGCAGGGGGTTGGGTCGTGCCATCTCATAGCTTAATAAGGGATTATTACACAGCTGGAGAGCTCAGGGCTGGCAACATTCCTGGGATGATGAAGTCAGCTGTAGCTGATGTTTAACATATTCTTTAGACTATACACAAAATAAAACCAGCATTTTAGCAACAGGTGTCATTTCAACTACAGAGCACCAGGCTGTTAAATCTCAAGCCTAAACAAAACCAACAGATGAGGACTCTCAAAAGAATTGAGATGGTTAGGTAAGGAGTTAGAAATTAATAGACAATTAAGATATCAAACACAGTATTAGATGAAGTTTTTCTGTGTGGTCTAACATCCTTACCGCAGTGTCGTTGGTGGTAATGTACACCAACACTTCCGAGTTGTTTCTGCCATTAATGTATCGATAACAGTTCCACACGCAGCTTATCAAGTAACCCTGTGAAGAGAAGGGTTTTATCATTATGTACAGA
The DNA here is from genome assembly GCA_013399175.1 of Odontophorus gujanensis. Taxonomy (NCBI): domain Eukaryota; kingdom Metazoa; phylum Chordata; class Aves; order Galliformes; family Odontophoridae; genus Odontophorus; species Odontophorus gujanensis. Next base: position 5,427 of record VXAB01008895.1, on the reverse strand, counting down.
AAATAAGCCATATACATTTTCACGCCACAGACTTGTGCAAATTTTAACCTGGATTGAGCAAAAGACCTGGCTTAGTATTAAGAGCAGAAGGAGAGCATAAATACTGGAAGTTCCACGCGCGGGAAAAAAAGGTAGATGTGATCCTCAAACTCTCTTTTAGTACTGAAACGTTAGCCTTGTGACTCTTTGTTCTGTGTCTTTTAGAAAGGCCGTATTACAAAGGACATTACACTTTTTAAGTTGTGTGCTTGCCTTAGTCTTGTGATTACAAGGAACAGTCACTGAAAGCACAGTGTGGTGTGAGCTGGGCTCTTCAGAGCTTTGTATACAAAGCAGGGCAGTTAAAGAATAAAATACTAATATAAATATGAATATAAGCCTGCTTGCTGCAGTGGCTGTAAGCATGCCTTGGAATTCAGCACGGCATCTGACATCAAACTTCATAGTGGGCAGGAGTTTATGGAGATTTGGGTTCAACTGAGAAAGCTGCTCCATTTGAGCAAAGATACCACAGTCTAGAACCATCTACATTTACACTATGGCATACTTAGTATTGACTAACTTTTTGAAAAGAAACATCTGTTTCTTTGGGCTTGAATATGAGTAAAATAACATCATTTTGTGTATATAGTCCCCATTTTACTTGAATGAGCAGGTCACATATGCAAGCTTTCTTTCCTATGCCTCTCTAAATGCAGAGACATGTGAGTTCAGACTGACATAGTGAGTCAGACACCTCACTACTATGCATGAGATGCTGCACACTGCCAGGGGTGAGTTTTAAAACATAAAATGAATGTACGCATGACATCAGGTGTTGCAGATGCAGAATTCCTCATGGACAATAGTAAAACGTAAATAGAAATCACTTTTGTGTTCCTCCATGGTCAGGCTATTCAGCACCGTCACTGGGTGTTAGCGGTACTAGAAAGCTGAAGCAAACCCCAGTAAAGAGAGTGCATACAGCCTGGAGAGTGAAGCATCGTCAAGCAAATTAGAGGAATCCGTTTTGTGAGTGGAAGACTGGCTGGTGACTACATGATGATCCCATAAATCATGTGCATTTTTTCAATACTCCACTTAATCTGAGATTAAATCAATGTATTACATATAACTGAAAGGGCCAAGGGTCTTCTTATTCTTGCCTGATCAGAGAAAATTGCCAAAGTATTCACTGAAATCTGAAATTATTCCCATCCAACTAACCTTTATTAGAAATATATTATATATTTAGTATAAAGAAAAAAAAATAAAAAAAATAAAAAAAAAAGAAGAAGTCATTGCAGCAGTAATCCTCCCACAGGATCATAAACTGCTGTTTTGTTTTTGTTCTTGGAGCTCACTTGGCTCTGGGTAAGGCTGCTACCTGGCAAAGAGTTAGGAGTCTCCAGCTCTTTTTAAAATGGTTAGGAAAAGTGCACACATCCAGCAACCCTCTGCCAGCAGAATAAATTCCAGTCTGGCCAGCAGGGAGGAGCAAAGTGGCTGGAAGAGAGAGGAGACAAGAACACATGTGGACCAGCTGGACTCAGATCCTCAGCATGCCAGGAGTAGGGCTAAGCAGTTATCTCTGGAGCTTTCTACTTCTCACATAGCCACACACAACAGTGATAAAGCAATGTGTCTTGATAATGCCCATCTTGAATCTTATCAGGTTCTGCACAGCAGTTCTTCCAGAAACCAGTTAAACTGCCAGCACTGATTGGATTTGCATGTGTATCTCACTTGAGTGAGTCATATTTTGTGACTCACTTGTACTGATGACCTTTCAAAAACCTCTTATCCTCTTCAGCTGCCCTGTGCTTCCTTCTCCAGAAGCTCCTCCAGAGCTGTCACACATGAGCTGTTTTTTAGGATCCCACATGACTCACAGACCACTCGCCTGCAGATCAGGAAGACGTGGTTGGTTGTTGGTTTTTTTTTTTCCCCACTTTGACAGAGCTGGCTGGAATCTAATAAGTTTGCTTCCTCTTCTTTATGGCTCTGGATGACTTGGGGTTGTTACTTTCTACCACCAAATGAGGAGGACAAGAGATGTCTGAGGGAGCTGAGTACTGATGGGAGGTGAGCCTTGGGCTATGTGAGCCACAGCGTACTGCAACAAGCTGTGTAGGAACATGTACATGAAGAACGATGTCTCTTTCCAGAGTGCTCAGAGAAGCTTGGGGGAAGAGTTTATTTTGGCTGTGTTTCTGCTCACCACGATCAGGCTGACTTGGGCTTGGGGGCTTTGCTGTGGCTGGGGAGGGCAGGCTGAAGCCCCAGGGTTTCTTCCTCAGCAGCTGGGGCTGTCAGGGGAAACCAAGGCCCCATTCACCAAAGAAGCTGCAGAGAAGGGTGCAGTCCAAAAGCTGCTGTGCTTTATATGCTTCAAATATACTATTTGAAGTTCTGTGTACATTTATACTGCTGGATGTCCTTCCTCAGCTAGATAGGAAAGATCTATGTTTCATCGTATGTAACTTTGATTTGTTTCTAAACGAATACAGTAAGTGGTATAACACATTTTGGTCTGCTCTGGAAAAGACTCTGCCTTGGCATGAAATATTCATCCATGTGTCCATCCATTTGAAATATCTGTTAGCTGCTTGGGATCCAAGTAAATCCTGAGAGCTATAAAGACAAGTGCCTTTGTGTGGCTGGCTGCCTCTCATTCTTACTACCCTCTTTTGTTCCTCCTTTTCACAGTCTCGTGCACAAAGCACAGAACCGTATATGTATGTCTTGATTTCTACTCACTGGGGTATTCCTTTATATGTAGCTGTGCCCAAAATGAAAGTACCTGCAACCAAAATTAAAGTATCCTGATACCAAATGTTTCTGATGAATTATCTGATTCCGTTTCATATTCCCCACCAGCTGAATGCAACTTTTCCTACTGCAGCTTTTCCTAGGTTACAATGTTTTGGTTTCTCTCTTCATTCCTAGTCCAGCTCCTAAGGGAGTGGGAGCAAAGGCGTATTTTTATGCACAGCACCTTTTCATTTCAGTATAAAAACCTGGTACCATCTGTTAAGTCTATCAGTGATAAAGTGCGATGCATGTGATAGTGTCCAGCTTTCTTTTCATGTGGCAGACTCCAAAAATCTACATAACAGCTTTTCTGGAAACACAAGAAATTCAAATTAAAATGCTAACTTGAATTTAGTGTGTGTTTCTGTGTGAGTCATATATTTGTGACTCATTTGCACAATAATTCATTGCTAGAATGAACATTAAGAAAAGCAATAGTCTGTAATAATCCTATCTGTAAAGAGCTTTAATACAAGAATGGAATATTAACTAATATTTCAATCTAATAAGCCACTTATTCTCTTTGAAAAAGATATGTTAGCAACTTTAAAATAGAATAACTTTTTTGCACTATTAACTTCTCAGTATTCCTTCTTTTTACACAGCAGTTATTTTTTGTTATTCCAATTTTATTTGTACTTCTTTTATAAACATAGAATCATAGAATGGCTCGGGCTGGAAGAGACCTTACAGATCATCTAGTTCCAACCCCTGCTGTCAACCACTAAATGAGACTGCACAAGCACCCATCAAGCTTGGCCTTGAACACTTCCAGAGATGGGGCATCCACAGCTTCTCTGGGCATCCTGTACCAATGCCTCACCACATTCTGAGTGAAGAATTTCTTCCTATCTAAACTAAGTCTTCCCTCTTTTAGTTTAAATCCATTCCCCCCTTGTCTTTTTACTATCTACCTGTGTAAAAAGTCAGTCCCCCTCCTACTTGTAAGCTCTTTTCAAGTACTGGAACTTGACAATGAGTGAGCCTTCTCATCTCCAAGTTAAATAATCCCAACTCACTCAACCTTTCATCATAAGAGAGGTATTACAGCCCTCTGATCATCTTCATGGCCTCTCTCTGAACTCACTGCAACAGCTTCACTTTCCTCCTGTACTGGGGGCCCTAGGCCTAGACGCAGTACTCCAGGTGGGACCTCAAGAGGGTGGACTAGAGGGGGACAAAGCCCATCCTCTCCATGCTAATCACCCCTGTTTTGAGGCAGTCCAGGATACTACTAGCCTTCTCAACTGCAAGTGCACACTGCTGTCTCGTGTCCAGCTTTCCACACACCAAGTCCAAGTGCCACTCTGCAGGGCTGCTCTCTGTGAGTTCTTCTCCTGGTCTCTCCCTAGGGGGCACCACTCATGACTAGGCCTCCACCTGGACATAAAGCCATTGACAACAACCCTCTGGGTACACCCATCCAGACAAAACTTTCTCCACTGAACAGTCCACCCTTCAAATCCGTATCTCTCCAATTTAGAGATAAGGATACGGTAAAGGACCATGCCAAAGGCCTTGCACAAGTCCAGGCAGGTGACATCACTTGTTCTTCCTTGGTCCACAGATGCCATTAATCCATCATAGAAGGCCACCAGAATGGTCAGGCATGATGTGCCCTTGGTGAAGCTGCAGTGGCAGTCTCGGATCACCTCCTCATCTTGCATGTACCTTAACATCTCTTCCAGGAGGATCTTCTCCATGATATTCCCAGGTACAGACATGAAACGTACCACTTGTAGTTGCTCAGGTCTTCCTTTCTCACTTTCTTAAAGATGGGAGTGAAAATTCCCTTTTTCCAGTCACTGGGGACTTCACCTGACAGCCACTGACAGCATATGTTGGAGGGCGGCTTGACAACCACATCAGCTAGCTCCTTTAGGACCCTGGGATACATATCATCCAGCCCCATTGTTTTGTGTACATTCAGCCTCAGGAGGTGGTCTTGGACTTGCTCTGCATTTACACTGGAAGGGATTTTGCTCTTCCAAACCTGGCTTGGAAGTTCTGGGACACTAGAGTCCAGCAAGTGGTCCATCCAACAAATCCATTTTTCTTCAATTTGGCAACCAAGACGTCATGCACGACAGTGTCACTTTGCACAAGTCCAAACAGATGACATCGGTTGCTTTTCCTTTATCCACTGAAGTTGTAACTGCATCATAAAAGGCCGCCAAGTTTGTCTGGCATGACTTGCCGTTGGTGAATTCATGTTGGTTACCACCAATCACCTAATCATTATTTTCAGTTTGCCTTAGTAGGGCCTTCAGGAGGATCTGCTCCATGATCTTGCCAGGCACAGAGGTGAGACGGTGTGACCTGTAGTTCCCTGGATCTTATTTGTTTCCCTTCCTTAAAACAAGGTTTATGTTTCCCCTTTTCCAATCAGTGGGAACTTCACCAGACTGCAGTGACTTTTAAATATGACGGATAGCAGCTTGGCAACTTCATCTGCCAGTTCTCTATGCTGTCACGCCCAGAGGGACTGCTTGGATCTATTTAACTGTACCTTTCTTAGCTGAATTTTCCCTGTTTTGAATGACATTGAAGAAATACATCAATAAATCTTCATTCCCTTTCCCAAATATTTTATGAATATATTGAAGTATGTAAAAGGCCAATGGTATCCTGGGG
>VXAB01008894.1:614509-670412 GCA_013399175.1 Odontophorus gujanensis | reverse complement strand
ATTCTCCCTCCTCCCAGGTTAGTTTTTCATACTTTGGTATTTCTGTGATGATTAGACAAAACATAATTAATGTACATCTCTGACTGCATTACATATCAAGACAGGGAAATAAAATGTCATACGTTTGCTGTAAGCATGCTTTGAATCTGCATAGCATGCAGTGAATACAGAAACACTTGCTTTTTTTGTTTTCTTTTCTTGTTTGGTAGGGTTTTTTTATGTGCACACAGGCCACGATGAGTGGCTGCATCACTCATTGCTCATTGTGACCATAACATGCTCCTCATACAGTATGTACTAAGGTGAATAAATCAAAAGAAATACAGTGAACACACATTTTTAAAAAAGAGAATTTCCTTAGGCGGAAAAAAAATCTCAGAAAGGATAAGGAAACTGTAGGATAAAAGAGAGGGAAAATAAGTGATAGCTTCTTGAGTATGAATTGTCAGCTTTTTTTCCTGGTAAGTAATTACAACAACTGTTTTTGTTATAACTCAAAGCCAAAAACACATTATACTTGACAGTTTTAATCTTACTGTAAAATAAGCCTCTAAAATAGCATGAGCTGAATGCTTCTTCCAAGTCAACTATTCTTGATGAAGAAATGGAATAGCCACACTATTCTTTCTAGGTCATTCAAGTAGTCTTTCATTTCTTTCCTAAGGCCTACCACAGAGTGGGAGAAATCCTCTATAAAAATGTTACAATCAAAGGAAGAATAATACATTTAGACTGAGTGATCTGATTAAAGAAACAGAAAGATGTAAAGTTGCTGCTGAAGCAGCATGCTTGTCTTGAAAAATGAAACTCTTCTGTAAAGCTTTTCTTAGCTCATACAGTTCTGTTTCTGTAAGATGGAAATGAAATGCTTGTTCTCATCCTGGCCTCTGTAGTATGGAAAAAGCTCCACACTACATCTCATCTTTGTGAAACACAGATTTATGGTAGGAATTGTGCTTAGGAGCCCAGGAGTCAGTATGCTAAGAGGTAAACCAATTCCAAAACTACAACTGATCCTGTCAGAATAAATCTGTGTAGGCTGCCTTGCTTAGGAGCAACTTTCTCACTAATTAGTCTTAAAGAAAGAAGAAACTCAAATACTCTTAAAAGATCTTAACTGTTCCGTTTATTAAAAAGTGATTAACACTCCTGCCCAGCAATGTCAGCCTTGAGTTAATGAGCAAAGTTCTCTGCTGTGCTGTCTGTGGCAGTAATAGAGGTATGTTAAGTCTGAAAAGCCTCTGAGAATTGTAGAAACTAAACATTGCAAAAAAGGTAAAACAAAGCTACTGCTTGAAAAACAAACACCATATGCATGCAAAATAAACAGGGAAACAAAGAAAAATACAGTGCTTAAGTCTAGAGTGGCTTAAATCAGCTAAGGTAAGTTTGTAACACACCAGTTGTAGTGACCAAACTTCTTAAAAAGTTTTCTGAAATATCTGGGACAGCATCAGGCCCTAAATCTCAGCCCTGCAGTTTGCCATTCACTTTAGCTTTGTGCACTGTGTAGCAAGACGCAGAGCAGAAGCTTGGCAGCTTCCTGAAATTCATGCCTGCACCAGATTAAATGCAAAGGAGGAAAAATCATGCTTTGTTCCTCAGAACTCACCATTTGTAGCCAGATGTTGGTTGTTAATACTTGATTCTTTTCATCCTGGAGAGAAGAAAATAAACCAGCTTAGCATCATATGGATAACACTAGTAAATGTATTTGACTGTTACGATCAATGTGCTAAGGTACCTTTTAAAACAAAGGGAATTACTGCCTTTCTCTTACTGCATAGGAAGTTTTCACAGGTACTTTTAATGTACTTTATATTACTGCTGGCAGTCAAATTGTTACCAGAGGGTATCTGTCCTTCTGTCAGGTTCTTCCCTGGGGCTCCTTCTTTAATAATGTATCTCAAATTGCAAAACACAGCAAAGGCTGCTTGTTCTGCCTTTGCTTAGGAGCAGCCCTCTCCCTAGTTAACCTCACACACCAGACATGCACAGATCATAGAAACTGCAGTGGACAACAAGCAGTGACTAAGCTCAGTGATGTGTGCTGTGGCCACATCCAGCAGCTTCTTATCACCACTGCTTTTAGTGAAATGATACAAGGAAGTGCTGTATCACAGCTTTACAAGAAAGGAAAGAAAGGAAGTTGCCATGTTCACATGGCCTTCCCCCTTGCCTCCTACAAGCATCCAAGGCAAGCTCAAGGGATAGAATGGGCATTTTAAATATTGCAGTTAATTAAGAAGATTAATTCTTCATTTCTCAAGGAAAATGTTGGTGACCTCATTTCTCTGGAGGTACCAGCAGTTACTCATCCCTCAGTCATCTTCCCATCATCAGTATCCACCTGGGTTATGTGAAGCAAATACTGTCAGTACTGTGCTCTCTGAGCTGAGAGTACCTGCCCCAGCAGTAGCCAGGGCTTCTCATAGAGTCAAAGGAAGGATAGTAGCAAGTGTCAGTCACCTGTACAACAGGAGCTATCAGAGTTGCTTGTACATCTAGACCTCTGAATTTACAACTATCCCTCTTGAACCTAAGTATTGTTCCTAAATGACCCAATATGGCTAAAAAGGATTTAATCACATTTCATACCAAAAGAGCTGTGTTTTTCATAATACTCTACTGAAGATAAATGCTTTTGTTCTTGTTTAGTGAACTAATCCAATAAAAGTTCTGAAAGACATTTAACTGAAGTGGTATTAGAGTAACACAATAGTAAAATCAAGCACAGTGCAAGGAATAATTTCAAACAAGTGCAGCCTTTTGAAAAGCAGCATTGCTAAGTGTGCACCAGTGTTGGTTGTGTGTGATCACAACTAAATGTACAGCATACAGACAAATAAGAAAACACTTGGGTAGAGTTTGGTATTGTGCTGAATCTCATCTCAAGTGAGCAACTCATTTAAATGGCATCCTGGGGAAACTGGGCTCTTTAACCCTTTAGTGTGAGGAACATATTGTGATGCATGAATTAACATGCTGAAGGCACTGCTGAAGATTTCAGCCAGGCAAAGTAGTCACTGATTTATAATAGTACCTGTTCTTTGTTAGCCATACAGACATTAATTTGATGGCTCTCTCAGTAAACTGCATATGTTGCAAACACAACAAAACTAAGTTGCTCTGAAAGTAATGCCTCCTATTTGTTTCCATGGAAACTACAACAGATAAAAAGAACATAATTATTCTATCTGATAGAGCAAATCCTCAGGTAGAAAACACTCTTTTTCAACATAGCCAGCACCATTAGCTATGCATTTTTACCAGCAATGAAAAAGGGCGTGCACGCTGTGCTCATAAAAATCAGCACTGGTGGAGGTGCCCCACTGTCACTGTCACCACTGCTGAAACACATCACCCACCACTTCACTGTGCTCACATCCACTGCTTGGTCTCTATAAACATTCAGCAAGCATCAATGAATGTTAGTGGGTGCTATTCTTCCCACATAGAGACATTCAATTCCACCCCTTTGCTTCATCCACAGTTCCATCTCAGATGCCATTCTGTCAGACTGCCCCTCTGCTGTTAACTCCACTAATGCTAACTTATCATTTAAAGTTCAATAGCATTTTCTCAAGGCTCTGTGTTCCATCCCAGACAAATATGCCAAGTTCCTCTGACATGATGTCCCATCTGTTATGCCTGAGCTTCAGTGATGGCACCACTGCTATGCATCTTCACTGAGGGATACAGGATGTTTGTTGCCCTGCACAGGTCTAACTGGCTACATAAAGGTGCAGAGCAATTCAGAATGTGGGAAATTAGTTTCAGGACAATTAGCTAAATGGCATGTATTTCTGCACTGTTAAATCCTGAGTTAAACTCACATTTTACTCCCAGTGTGATCTCTTTCCACACATGAATGGCTCTAGCCATAGATAAGTGATGTTATAAAAATTCCCTTTTGAGTAGCAGGAAAAGACTGTACTAAAGCTGGAGAGCTGCTGATGCTTAAGCTAACGATATGCCATGGGGATTTATTTTGAAGCCCCGAGTCTACAGCATAGTCAGATGAACTATTTTTGGAATAACAGAAAGGAGCTCTACTATCAACCAGCACACATCACAGACCCATGCTGGAGAGCAATCACTGAGCAGTTAGACCAGCGCAGCTGAAGGGAACGGCAGACCTTTAATCCAGTTGTGCTGCTGGCAGAGTGATTCAGCTGCCTGCTGTGCTGCCAAGGCAGCTGGGCACATGGCACAGCCATCCCAGGTTTGCCTGCAGGGGACTCTACAGACATTTTCTGGGACAGTAATCCATCAAAAGCCAAGTGTTATTCTGAATAGTAAGCTTTCACTCAAACCTAACTAAAATTGAGTATCTTGAGAGTACAAAGTCAAAGATAACTCTTGTGCAAAAGACAAGATGGACCATGCTGTTTTCCTGGCGTTTCTTTCTGGTATTTTAAACATTTAGGGCTTGAAAGAGTGTATAGATGATCGAAGTTCGGATCACTGTACTAAATCCTATCACTGCTCCTCAGCTGTAAGAACTTTGCTGCATGCTGAGAGCTGGTTTAGAGTTCTTTATTCCCAGAAGCAGCTGGCTTCCAAAACTGTTATTGTTATGGGATTGACTTGCCTATCACTAGAGGAAAGATTCTGACTGAAAGGCTTTGTCGTTCTCTGCAAGCCCAAGGGAAGCTGGTGAAAGGTGGGGCAGGAGACATTCTGCAAGGGTTCTCATGTCTAGGGGAGGTTTTTGGACAGCTTTAAAGGCTTTACAGCAAACTGTATTAATGTCATTTTTCCTCACTTGTGCAGTACACCCCCATAAAATGACAGGTGGGCTTGAAAGGCTCCTTGCAATGTCACCATTTCTCATCACTTCACAGTATTTTGTAAATGTTTACTTAAAAAAAAAATGCAGAATACCAAAGCTAGGCAGCTCCTACTACATACTTTTTACTATAAAGGGGCAGACAAAAAGGTCCTCATGTTATATTCTGATGTGCTGGGAAAACTAATCAGAGAATGAGGGCAATAACTGTATACTGCAATTTGGATTGGTGTGTTTTAGGTTACTTGGTGTTCAGGTAGCACTGGACAAGCAGCACAGCTCATGAGGAACAAGTCAGGCTCCTCTTGTGCTGCAGGATGTCGATGGGAGGCTGCCTCGCTCTACATAATTCATAATTGTAAGTCATGATCTGTGATGGCAGATGGCAGCTGCTCCTGGACTGATTATCACATTATTTAATGGTAGTGTGATTAATGAAAGGGATGTTGCTGGCATCAGAAAGATCTGAATGGTCCTTCACTCCTTTTCTTAGGTAGAGGTATCAAAAAAATTCTGTACGTTTTTGCAAGATTTAGTACTGTCTCCATTCTTCCATTTCCCATCTGAGTTTTGTCAGTCTTTTCGCTTTAAATAGTCTATCAGACAGATCAGCTTTGAGAACACACAATCAGATTCTCACGTTATCTTACCTTTACCCCCATGTTCAACAAAACATATAAAAGAAGAAATTCCACAATGCTTTGTGAAGACCATTAACCTGGACAGTATGAACTTTGTGAGGAAGATTATCTGATTTCTTTCAAAGAGATGTCAGCATATGTACTATCCATTACAGAAAAAGTCAAGGAAAAAATGGAGCAAAAGAAGTCTCCATTGCTATAGGCTGGCATCTAGATAGCACCATGCAGCTAAAGAGAAATGCACACTTCCTAGTAGACTTGCATAAAAGGAATTGCACTAAAATCTATTTAACTTTTGCACTTCCAATGGAATTCTTCATTTATTTTTACATGGTCGAATATCACCTAAATTGCAGAAAAATCAAGACCTAGGGAAAGATGGCTACATTGCTACTGTAGCAGGGAGTTTAGCCACAGCAATGTGCAACTGTGCCTTGGGTTCCTGGGAGAAGGTTGATGACTGTAGCAGCTTTCAGATCCATAGTCAGGGAGCAGCCACACCTACTGTGTCATCTGTTCGAAAGCATACTGCTACCAGGGAGTTGTCATCACATTCCCTTCCCTCTTGAAGAGAAGAAATTAAATATTTATTGAACAACAGCAGAAAAAGAATAATTACTTTATAGTGTGATAATAACACAGCCAGTGAAAAGTGCTGAATCTATTTCCTCCCCCACAGATTTTGAATAATTTTTCTAGAACAGAATAACGTGAGAAGGAGAAACTGAAAGCGTGACAAGAGGAGTATTTAAACTGCAGGCCACCAGGCTGTTGGAAAACTGAGGGACAATTGAACCATCGATGCTGTGTCAGTTTTCTAACTTAAAGCTTTGAACAGCATTCAGTCCAAGTTTGCAAACTGCTTCCAGATGACTGATATGACCTTTTTTTTTTGTCTTTTATGAGAACGAATACAGAAAACTCTTTGCTTATCACTACTGGTCTATTGGAGTCTAATCAGCTCCTTCTGTTCTAATCTGCTGATACACTCAGTATTTTCAGTTCCTCAGGGCTAAGACAGATGCTGCATTTCTGGGCATGGGAGGAAGCAACACTGCTGTCCATCAATTAACATCCTCCTTTGTAGGCACCGTGGGTTTGAGGAGAGAAAATATTTATAATCACTGGCAGACTCTGTGTTAAGTCGTCTCCCCCATCTTCCATCCATTCCAGGCAATGCTTGTATCTCCTTTGTCCCTTTTTTTGCAAAGCCCTGAGACAGTTCAGTATTTTCTCTCCCATAAGTTAGCTAAAGATTTTCTACTACTGAGTGAATGACTACAGTCAGATTTCCAAGATGCCTCTTTTAAATAAAAGATTTCCTAAACCCAATTAATCTCTTCTTTCTCCCAAAAAGATCCATGTTATATCTTCAGATTGCGTCAGTGTTCTAAACATTCTGGTAAAGAATTACATACAGCTGCATAGAAAAAAAAAAGTAAATATGTGCTTTGTTGAAAAACAAGTTCAGGTTCATAATTTCTTGAATTCTGTTTTGAGAAAATTTTTACCCAGTAAGAATTTTCATAAATGTTTTATAATTCCCAGAACCATTGTTTATGAATACTACATGTACAAGAGTATCAGTTTTCAGAATCACTTTTAAATGGTATCACTTCTGACATCCAAGAGCGAGATTCCTCAGACCAGAAGGCTGTTGAACATTTTAAGGACCAGCATTGTAGAGTTTTAGAGACGAGACACGGCTTGCTTCTAGCCTTGCTGAGGACCTCTTTGAACTGGACTTAAACATATTCTGAACCTTAATTAAAGACATCTCTCATTACTAACAAAAATGCTAGGTTCATAACTGGTATCTCATCATGAGACTGAAGTTAATAATTGTAGTCTGAAATTAAGAATGGACTGGCAGTTGCTGAGAGATTGGTAAGGCACTTCCTATATAGATTTTCACTTCTGTTTGCTTGAATGTTATCCTGCTAAAACCAGAAGGTTAATTAGTTCATTACCTCTTATCTCACTGCCTCACACTTGCTCATTAAATGTTCTCAACATCTTCTATCAAATTACTAGCACCTAATGAAGTTTTATCCCACCTCATTTAAAGTCATGCTATGTTTAATTAGAGAAGGAATTTTTGCTTAACACAGCTTGGGGTTTTCTCCTTCTTCCTTCTTAGGGCCATGCCCTGAGCTCTGTCTAAACTGAAAAGGCCTGAGTTCTTAGTGTTGGTTCTGAGAAAAGGGGCTGGTGGGTGAGTTAAGCACTCGTGAAATGGCCAGTTGGCAAAAGATACTCAAATCTGCTGAGGGTTTCTGGCTTCTTTTGATGCTTCTCTGACACTGTCAGATCAAGCTGCTGTCAAGTTGAGCTAAGATCAACTTGATCTTAAATCTTTCTTGATTTGAAGCTGTCAGGAACTAAAGATAGAGCAGATATAATCTGTTGTATAGGCAGTGTTCTCCTGATGATATACCAGATCCTAGATGGGATCCCTAGCAAGCTCCTAATGTAGCCACAGTGTAGAAATTTGCTGGGAGCCCAGCTGTATGGGATTGCACAGTAAGGAAATTGAAAAGGAAGAAAAGATCAAGCAGTTGGAGGAAAGCCTGGGAACTGGGAATTTCTTGTTCTGAAATGGTCTTCTTCTACTCATTGATGTGCTTCCTACTTGGAAAATATGGATGCTTCCTCAGTTCTGTTCTGCTCTGTATGTAAAGATAAAAATTGTCAAGGCACTCGCATAATGCTTTGTTTGGAGCCATGGGCATACTTTAGGCAGCCAGAATATCAGAATGAAGCTGAGGTCCTTAAAATAAATGGTGGGGCTGGACTTCCCCATTTCCTGCACATCATGCTGATGCACACCAGCACCCTGCGTGGCCAACCTCCAAGAGGAGCATGTGTCCAGCTTCACCCACCAGGAACCGCTCTGAAAGCACCATGCTGAGCTCGCATTATTTGTAATATGTATCAGTTAAGCAGAAATGCCACCCTGGTATCACTGAAATGAAAACTGCTGCTGCTTGCCAAAGACTATGCCTAGGCATCCATAGCAAGTCTTGATCTTGAAGAATAGAGTAAAGGCTGCCTCACAGCGGGAGCATGTTCGTCCTGAAGCCTAAGGTATCACCTACCATTGCCTCTGCCAAATGGCAAGGCTAAATGAAAATCTGGATGGAATTAAGGATTGTTTGTTTGATTTTTTGCATTGGAATAAATAGCCATATGGAGAGTTGGCAATGTGAAATGGGTTTTTAGGTAACATAAGGGTGAAAAAAAAGGTTTTGTACAGGATTTTTCAGATGAAAGCGATTTGAATTCTTGATCTTTCCCATCTCACTTCCCTTCCACCATAAAAGAGTACTGCATTTACCCCTCCTTTCTCTACTAGTCAGTGATACACCTCTTCATCGTTGAAAAATGTATTTGGCTCAGCTTACAGCACATACTTCCAAATATGCAAAAAATGCAGTATAAAGGCCATTATCAATGCATAAATAATATTCAGTGACTGAGCACATGTAACTCAAGAGCAGAAACAGGCCACAGAATGTTTCTGATTCCTTGAAAATGCGTGCAAAAAGTACAAAACAGTTCAATAGAAGTCAGAATCAGAGATTATAATTTTTGACCTTCACTGTATTTTTCTCAGAACCACTTCAAAGTTAAACACAAATTTATATTTAGTGTTAGAAGTTCTGCCACATCAGTGAGATTTTCATGTGAAAACTGAGCTCTGACAGCAGTGACTCAGTGTTGTAATGATACCGCTGCGATGGAGCACTCCCTGAACGATAGCAGCTCTTACAAATAGTAACAATGGAGTTTAAGGTGATGTGTTTTAGTGCACAACCTAGTCAGCATGGTGTGCCTGCTCTGCATGGCTGTGTGCCCTGGGCTTGTGCTTTCTTCAGGCCAGCTCCCTTTGTTTGATTCTGTCTGTACTGAATGCCTCCTGAAAGCTGGTGTTCATTAGTTTATACTCAGACACTCTATGCTGCTAATGATGTCAGTTGAGGGCACTTAGGACATCAAAGCCACTTTCAGCCCTTAGGCACCTTCACTGCTAGGATGATTCTGTCACTGTGACTTTCACACCTTCCAACTCAACCTCCATCTCTTTCACACCTTTAGGGATGAGGTATTTCCGTGGTGCTCAGGGCTTACCTAAATATCGCCTACATTAATATGAATTTTGCAGTTAAATCTGTGAAATCCAACCTGAAAATGTCTTCCTTACTTTGTGTGATCTTTAATTTATTTTAGCCTTTTTAAAATCTTAAGGCAAAATGAAATATGAGCAGTTGATTAAAGAGAAATTTGAAGACTTCTGTTGAGCACTTAGTGACTTTCAGTTTATTAGGTTTGTGATGGGTGTCACATGACTTGTACTTCATACTTGTACATGCTGAAGTTCTTTGTGAACTAGAAAGCTGCCAAGTTTTTGTAACATTTTTATCTACCTCTATCATTTTGATTACATAGAATGAGTGGTCTGTGTGACTTTAAAGGGAAGCCATTTTTGTCCTTTGAATTAAAGTAATCGGTTTCTAGAAACAGAAATTGTTATTATTGCACACAGAAATGCTTTATTTTTTTTCCCTGAGTGTATTAAAGAGACAGTACCCACTGCCCCAAGGTGTTCACTGGGTTATTCCACAGACTAACTGATGGAACAGATTTCCTCTACTCTTTTCATTACCTGTGTAGTCACTGGTAAGGTTTTCTTTCCCCCATCTGCTCTGTAGTGTAGCTAAAATACAGGAACATTTTCTCTGCAGTACTAAAAACAGTATATCGACTTAATAACTCCCCTGAAAGTGAGGGAGAACACAGCAGTCCTCTCCAGAAGCCTGTTAGCTTGTGAATTTTTTCCAAGAACTGTAGCAAAGATATACAAGGACTTCCATGTGCACCAGCAAGATTGATGCTGAACTCCCAGCTGGACTCCCTGACATTGTGTAAAATGATTAGATGCAAAAAGTGGAAAGAAAATGCATTCTTTCATTGTATTCTGGCTACACAAGACTAGGACAGAATAGGCAACTAAATAGATCCAACCTCTTGAAATACAAGAAGCTATGAGTACAAGATGAATCTACGAAGATACTTGCACACATTAAAGTGCCAAAACCACATCAAAACTTCCAGAGCCTTTATGAGAAAGGAAAAGCTTCTCATGTTGGGAAAAGAAAAAAAAAGAGAACTTTCTTGGGAACTGAAAAGCTAATCAGTTTTCAGTTCATCTTGAGCAAATTGAGTGCTGTGACTTGAGCAAATAATTCTATCATACAAGATTTCATCATGTGAGGGCTAAAAAGAGAGGCAATTTAGTCACGCAGCATTTTGCTGCAGGATATCAAAGTCAGTATGATTCAAGGGCATGAACTAAAGGTAAAATTAATTCAGGGAAATACAAAGTTCAGCCATCAGTAACATATTTCAGCACAAGTAATGGTTCAATATACTGGCAGAACACTACTGCCCACCTGTAGGACTCCTTAGTGAACAAGAATACTGTCAGTCATGACAGCTATCTAGCAGTAGCAGTAGACTTTTGACTACCCAAAGCTGACTGTACACCTGAACATTTTTGTTAACATATCTCTCAGCTGCTTACTGCTACTAGAACAACCCAAGTGTAGGAGGCTTCCAGGAGCCACTCTGCTTGCTATAAGTAGTGAAATTTAAGACTTAGCAAGCAAGAATGACATTAATCACTTTCTGTCTCACTTCAAAACCCTTAATAATAGGTAAGCGAGCCAGGCTAGCTGTTGGAACATCTACTAAAAGGACAAAGAAAATAATTAAGTGGGACTTAAAAACAAAGTGAGTTCGACTTTGCTTTGAAAAACAGCATCACCTTCAAAATATAGGAAATGTAAAAGTAGTTCAGCTTCTCATGTTAACAGAAACAGTGATAGAGAGGCAATGTTGTCTACAACCCTGGATAAAATACCTCAGTCTATACTATCAGCTTATGTCTAACAACAGATACAAACTAGTCACAGAGATTCAGCTTTTAAAGTCACATCAAATGGTGCCTTGGGAGCCTCTGAGACTCCATCTTCAAGTGATGACCATCTTGTCTGCTCCTGGCTTTGGCTACGCATAATTTTGCTAGGAATGGTCAGGTCACAAGTTTCTGTAAAACTGCTCCTAACGGGAGAAAGTGGAGGTTTTTTGCTGAGGATACCCAGACTGGCAGAGATTGCTACCACTATCTCATTTCGTTTTTTAAAAAGGCTGACTTTGGACTATGAATTGCAGTAAATGGCTACTCCAAGATTAACTTAAATACTTCAAATTATATGAGAAACAGAGTTTTGCTGTAAGGAGACCCCCTCCTCATCTCCCTTCTTTTATTTGTTACACACTGAGTACAGTTTATTGAAGTGCCCTAAATCTCCAGCTGGGCAGAATGCAAAGCAGTTCTTTGGCATATTCCCAAGACAACCTGCTGTCCCAAGCAATTTCCACAGTCTTGAAGGATACGGTGTGGGAATTTGTTTCCATTACAGTTATAATCTCAGAAAGGTTTGACAGTCATGCTTTCCATTGCCTGTGATAGGGTTTTGTCCTGACAAGGGCTTGTGATTTCTTTCTACCTAGGTTTCACAGAAAAGAAGTGGAGATTATAAGTACATTAACAGCCTCATGATGTATTGTTTCTGTTACCATGAGGATGTAATTGTAATGGCAATCATTTCTGTTTTTCAGTACATCATTATTAATAAGAGGTTGCATTTAGATTTGAACACATTCATCTTTGCAAAGACAAGCAGGGATCAGGCTTATTAAATGAGCAGAGTACAGCATAGCTAGTAATATGCTACAGAACACCTTATGTGGGGAAAAAAAGCAATCTTTTGAAGAGCAGCTTAAGAATTCCCATGACTCACAGTAGGTTTCCCCCAGTTTAATTGTTACATATATTAAATTTGCTAAAAACCCAGTTACATTTATTGCAAGCATGCAAAGTAATAACTGCACAATGTCACTTCATTTACAAATACATCTTGATTCAATTGTAGTCAATGGCAGACTCCAAATGAGAAGACTGTACCATGAATTAGCAATTAGCATAAACATTGGCTCTAGGTGTTATTGCCAGTCTGACAAAAATAGGCACTCCAGCTCATTACTCATGTAGGTTTCTGGAAAGTGCAGAGCATTCCCTAGGCTGAGAGGGAATGCAAGAGCTCCTGTAGCTCTCCTTCCTAGACAGTTGAAATGAAGGAGTGGAAGCCTTTGAACTTTTATTTGCCTAGAGGTTAGTTGCAAAATACAGAAGTTGAAAGGTCAAGTTGTAACATCTTGATATAACACTAATGCCTGGATAGCATTATCTAAAACTAGATTTTATTCTTGCTTATCTCCATCTGTCAAAGAGTAGGGAAATTAAGCAAGAATTAACTCCAAAATTTCTGTAATAGTAACATAAACCATTATTCTAGATGCCTCTAGATGTCTCAGGGTCTCTTTTTGATCTAGGACACTGACACATTGCTGTGGCAACTACAAATACCTCAGAGAAGGGGATAATATGAAATACACAGCTTATCCTGCTGAATGCCTCTGCAGCTCTTAGCCCAATGGTCCACAAAGCATTACGAAGGTGCTTTAATCACACAGGAAGAGAGGATGAGTCAGCACTGCAGAAATTCTAGTTATTGTCTATCCCACACTCTCTGACAGGTGACAAGTGGATGGGACCAGGCTCTTTTCAGCAGTGCCCAGCAACAGGACCAGGGACAGGGGTCACAAACTGAAACGCAGGAAGTTCTTTACAAACGTGAGGAAAAACTTCTGAACTTTGAGTGTTACACAGCACCAGAAAAATCTGCCCAGAGAGATTGTGGAGTCTGCTTCTCTGGAGATATTCAAAACCCACCTGGATGCTTTCCTGCATAATCTGTAGGAAATCTGCTTTAGCAGAGGGGTTGGAGTAGATGATCTTCAAAGGTCCCTTCTGATCAGTACAGTTCTGTGATTCCATGAAGGACGGGGTCTAGAATCACAGAATAGAATCCCTGGCTCATTGGAAAAGACCTGCAAGATCATCAGGTCCATCCACCAACTTGACCTCCTGAGTCCCATCATTAAATCTTAGTGCCATGTCTTGTTGTTAGCCATTGTCTTGCTGTTTGTATTTATCTTGTAAGGAGGTTGGGATTACATTTCACTTTTGAGTAGATGTAGGCGGCTATTCTTAAAATAAGAAACAATCAGGATGATGTAATAGTAAACCCCCTGCAGTGATTTCCCTTCATCCTCTACCACACTGTGTATTTTCAAGAAGTCAGTAGGAATTTAGTTGTCTTCAGGTACTCTCTTCCTTATCAAGTTTACTTGATCTTTAACAACAGATTCAGAATGAAAAGGGAGAGAAAGTTAGGCAAAGAAGGGAGAAATGCAGACACATAGAAGCAGACATCCTTTTCAGGGTCTCCATTTTCAAGCTTCCCTGAGAATACATATCACTAAAAAAGATACTGAGAAACTGTGAGGTTGGCTGAGAAGAATATGTTGATGAAAATGAATGGCATGTCTCTTTCTTCCTAAATGCAATAAGTATCATGACCAAAATGTCAGAACACCTACACAGTCCTTCAGGCTGCTGTTTTCAGCAACACAAAAGAGCAAACTCTCTCTTGTGAAAAGAGCATTTCTGTCTGATGTGGTCAGAGATGGAGCAAGCATCCCAAAATCCATAAAAACACTTATCTGAATTTCTTGGGCTCATTGAGCAGTTTGGTCTAACTTAGCAGTGCTCATTATTTTTATTGTCTTCATTCTTGCATTTAGTACTTTTGCTGGTTGTGTGCAAAAAGCCTGCTTCTTTCCTCTCAAATACTTAACAGATGCAACTGCGTAGCTATCAAGGGTAATTAAGGGGCTGCCAACCACAGAAATATCTTAATGCTCATAGCTGAGCACAAAGAACTTGCCAAAACAGTTCTCAAGTGGCAGTGCTATATAACTAAACATATGTATGGGGCCACTGACTTTGTACATGGTTATCATACATGTAATGCAGAGATGTGTTTATAGGCCATGTGAATATGACTTCACATCACTACGAGAGGATTTTGGAGGAATGAACTTGATAGAGTTCATATTCATTTGTTGCTACCAATGAAATGCTTTATTCTGTGCTCTTAGCACTTCCCAGGATAGCTGTTGTTGAAGTCAGTGTTAACAGTCCTTCCTTTTTACAAATCAAACCCTGGTTTCTGTCAACAGCCATATGCATAGAAGCATAAATGAAATTTAAATCTGAATTTAACTCAATGTAGTCTTCTAGTTATTCTTGGAAAATAATCTATTGTGATGTTCAATAAATTAAAAATTCAACATAAATTAGTTAACACGTTAAAAATAAATATTCAGGTATTTAAAACTCCAAATGAATTTAAAAGGTTTATTTTCCTGCCTGCTGCCAACCCACTGTGATATCTAATTCCCTTTTTTTTTTCCCCTCCCCCCTCATTTCTGTTATCTTTAGCTTGGGAACAGTTGGATCTGTTGAATAGCTCTATAGTCTATTCAGACAAACATGGTCAGGAGTTCCGGAGAAAGTAAAGATTCAAATCTGTATCATCTAAATTTGTAGTAATTAACATTTAAATGTTCCTATGTTAATATATTGTTCACAGATAGAAACGTGTTTGTTGCTTTGCATTGGCAATGCTTTGTTCTACTGTTGTCAGCGCTATTTGATTTGCAAATTACTGCAAACTTTTTATAGTGTGTGCTTTACTGAGAGAAAAAGCAGTCACTGTATCTGCACAGACCTAAATGTAAGATGATAGCACACACTTGAACGTTCAAGAGCCATAGTCCACCAGGACTAGCAATGAAACTGCTAAATCCATGCTGGTACTTTACTGCAGTCCCTCACTGGCATACAGGTGCTTCCAAGGACTGCTCTAGCAGCAGATCCTGGCATCCCTTGCCATCAGCCCTGGTCCTGCTGCAGCACTCCTCTGCCAGCTCAGGGAACCACGCAGGTTGTGTTACAGGAGCAGGGCTCTGCCCCCACTGCACCTTTACAGTGCATTCACAGGCCAGTTAAAGCCAGCATGAGTCAACCAAACTCCCACCTTTATGTGCACAGCAAAAGAGGCTTTGTCAATGAGCAGCAGATTATAGAGTGTATAAACAAACCTGTGTGTGCATAAAAAAACACAGCATCGGGTACTGTCTAGTACTTGAGTATGACAGAAATATTGTCACCTTAACTGTCAGGCCTTTTTTTTTAAAGAGGAACAGCACTTACTTAAAAATGCAGTATGGTGTATTTGTTTCAGTCCCTGAACACTGAATTTCAGTCTTCAGCACTAGTTCACCAGACATGACTTCCAGAAATGCCTGGTGCTGAAGTTTAATTAACTGATTGCTGAGGACTAGGAATAATTATTAGATGATGTGAACTTGAAAATTCTGTGCTTCTAGTCAGCTTTATGTTCTGCTCCCTGTGCTCCATAGCAATCCACCACCACAAAATCTACCTTTCTAGGACCTTAATCATACTTCTCATAGTAAGGATGCAAACTTTCATCATAAGTCACACTATCACTGTGTCTGCTCACTTTTGGGTTAGTGGGGCATCTGTACTGATGTATTTAGAAAAGAAAGTACTAAGCTTGCTGGCTGAGAAGTCTAAGTAAAAGATAGATGCTGAAGAAAAAAACTGTCAAAATACATGGAATAAAAGAATTTCGAAATGCATTAAAAAATAATTACCACAAAAATATAGCAGCAATTTCTCTTAGCAGATCAGTACCTCACCGCAGCAGGGTTGGAGATGTCTTGTCTGTTTGTTTAAATACATTAATTATCAGAGTATTTTCGGCTGTTACTCGAGAAGATCTGTTCTTCATAATATGTGTGGAAGCAGAAAGTTCTATTTTCTGTTATGATTCAGTAATTTCAACAGGTATTAATCTAATTAAAGATATTGAAAATCATATTCCGGAACCATTCTGGTTTTCTAAATTCTAAGGAATGGATCACAGTAGAACGGCAAATAGCTACAGGAGAAAAATGAAAATATTTTCTCCTTTCAGCATGGAGGGAATTAAAACCAAGCTGCAAAATAAGAGGAAAATAATGCTGGAAGAATAATGCAGATTTGTTGAGCTTCTGCCACAAACATTGTTTACAAAGAGGCTGCTGAGGTTTGATAAACAGCTTAGGAACTTCTCCAGCACAGTTCCTCAATGAGCCTGTTGATCTGTTGTTTAATTTGCCTTTCCAGATGTAAATTATTTTTCTTCTTCTGTTTCTTTTTTTTCAAATTTTTCCCCTTTTTTGAGGAGCTGTTTGCTTTATAGTCTGTTTCTTTACAGAACCTGTTCTGCTTCTCTGAATGTCAGCATAATTTTCTCTTTAAATTTCAAAATATTTCACTTTACTATCTTGCCTGGTGGGTCCAGGGTGTTTGATTGCAACTACTGAGCCTGCAGATTCTTACGCAAAGGCTTTCCTAAGCACTGTACATAAGTCACTGAAGTTAACTGTGTACTTATACTCTGTAAAATGAAACAAGGACAAAAGCTCTTGAATTTATAAATCTAAGTCATACCAGTAACCAGGGCAATGTCGGATGAGTAAAATTTGACTGAGTTCAGATAAACATAAGAAGTTTTCATTTTTTCATTTTTTCTTTGGTTTGCACAAATGAACTGAACAGCCTAAAGGAACAGGATATCTCCTGAGATTCTGCTATTGCTCATTAGGTACAAACAACTATTCAGCACTTTTCTTTCTCCTAACTAGAAATTTGAAAAGGACAAACTGGAAAATAAGTGAAAACTGTTGTGTAGTTAATTTAATTAGCTAGCTAATGATCTAGCTCACTGCTCAGTCACAGCAGCATTAACACTAAGCCAAAGGGGCAGGGATGTGAGGCCAGAGGCTGCTGAGAGCACCTCCTTCCACAGCAGGGCACTGCGAGCAGTTTGGGACACTCCTGAAATAGTACCCCAAGTTCCACGTGGGAAGCTAGTAAAAATTCCAGATTCAGACCTGAGAACCCCAGAACATGGAAATATTTTCATCACTTGCAAAGTAGCATGGCTGAAATTCCTTAGAAAAATCTAAAATATGTTAGTGAAAACTAATAGCAGAATTGTGATCCCCATGCAGTGGTTCTTCTAGCCATAACTTTAGCATTTTTATCTGACCAACACTGTCTTGTGAACTTTATCAGCAGTTACTGTGACATGAATGATTTTACTGTTAGAAGAATTTCGTCAGTCAAATCATAAGTTCTTTGTAAACGTTTTGGAATAAAGATGATCTTTTCACCTAGCACAAAGAGAGTCAGGACTGTGACTGCAATTTGTAGTTTTTAAATTAATAAAAGTAATACCAATATCTGCCCTCATCTAGAGGCAGTATTGACATGACTTTGGCCCTGGCTGAGAAAGAAAGCACCTACAGATCAAATTGAACTCATTCAAGCCAAGCAAAGACTCCAATTACTATTTTCAGTACATCCAAATATTTCTTAAAACATAGCACTCAATTCACATTATTTAGGCTTCAAAAAAAAACATGCAACATATCAAGTCAAGCCGGTCCCTTTATTTTTACAAGACAATGCTAAATTCTTGTGTTCTCCTCAATATTCTTCAAGCCCCTAACAGACATATGTAATCTGATAATTTAATAAAACCATTCCTTATTCATCTTCTAGGTGACTAATGAAAATAATTAAGGTTGAGATGGGTTCCTGGGGAATTGCACCATGTAACTAAATCACCATTTGCACAATGGACCATTGATAACTACTCTGCGATTTTCTAACCCATTCTCCAATATGGGTTTATGATGGTCTTACCCTCTAGGTTGTTGGTTTTATTTTTTCCTGAGAATGTTATTCTTTAGTAATACTATACTTTAGTAAGACAAAATGCATACCTTGCAGCAAGTAGACAAGTAATCTGGTATACTTCACTAGAAGTATCTTTATGTTATGTTTCATCCTGATTCTGCTGAAGAATGAAGAATGCCTTCTTCTTCTAGAAAGTTTTTAGTATTGTTCCCAAGATGGAAGTTGGGGATTTGTGATCAGATGTTAGGAAAAAGTTCTTAGCTAGATGGCAGCTAAGATACTGGAACAGATTGCCCGGGGAGGTTGTGGAGTCTGTCCTTGGTAGTGTTCAGTACTTGACTGGACACACTTCTGAGTAGTGTGATCTGTTGAGACGTATTTGGAGCAGGGGCTTAGACTAGATGACCTCTGGAGGCCCATTTCAAACTAAAATAAGACTGATTCTTCTGCTTGTCTAAATAGCAATAAAAATAGAGTTGACTGTTTGATTCTTCTGCTTGTCTACATAGCAATAAAAATAGAGTTCAAACTATCACTATATAAGTCAGTGTATTCCAGTACTTTGTTTCTGTTTTTAAGTAGTAATTTGCAGTGTAAATGTATGATTGTTTTGGGTTAATTTCTAAGGTTTCATATTCTAACTTTTGGGCAGGGAATTCCCACAGATGTTTCTGTTAACTCCACTAACTCAGAGCAAATATGACTGTGTCTTGTAAAATGTCAGTCTACTCACAACACCAATACCTTCTCAATCACTATATATTTGTTTTTCCACGCCAGTCCTTATTATGCAGGGACAGCACTGCTTCTGTGTGTATTCCTAGTGCCTACTCTAAATGAGTACGTTTAGAATATTCTTCTCAGATGTTATTATGAGATGGTGTTAGAAGAGAAAACATTAATGTTAGGTGCTTGCCCTCATAAAGTGCTGAAGAAAGGGGTGGCTGTAATTGTATCCAGTGTGGAAACTGCTCATTTCAGGAATCTGTTCCACAGAAATGCATATATTGAGTGATTTTTCCAAAGCATAGGCTAGGTTCATATTCTGTGCCTGCACCAAAAGGCAGATGCTGAAGACCAGCATTTTGTGCAGGTAATGGGGTTTACGTCAGGTGAGGTGCAGAGAAAATAAGTAGCTTCTCTACATCTTGTCCTGTATTGTTTTGACACTGTGCTATCCACTAATGCCACTTCCTGTACTGCCACTAAAGAATGCAGATATCCTTAGTGTTTGTCTGTCAGGATTTTCTTCCCATGCTTATTCTTAAATTTTGGTTAGTTTTCTTAAGTCAGATGTTTCCATACATTTCCTAATTCAGATCCAGAGAAACGTTTATTATGCCTATTAGTTCAATATACACTGCTTTCCTGCAAGGATTTTTGAACCAAGATTTCAGCAAATCATACAGGAAGTAGGTAATTATTTATTTTAACAAATTGCTTGGCGTTTCTTATTTCAAGAAAATTGAAGCAAATAATTACAAAAACCAAAGAGACCACTTATTTCATCTTCTAATATTATAATATCTCAAGTGTCCTTAAAGAGCACTTGTAGCCAGTTGGCTGTCTCCATTTTCTTTTCAATTCAGAATGAATGATTTAATTGTATGGTTATTTGCAAAGGTTTAAGAGCAGAAATTTTTTTTATTTATCCATATAAGAATAAGGTGAACAGAAAGATACCTAGGATCTCTCCCTTGACTTGACAAAGAAACTTCAGTTATTTGTCTTTCCACTTCATCCCTCTGCCCTCTTATGCTTAAATTCTAACTTCCTTCCAGACTCCTTTGCTGTCTCTCATGCCTACTGTGCACATGGTGCCACCTCCCTGCTAAGCACTCCCCACTTTCCTAGCTCTCTCCATTAATGTGTCCCTAAACCACATTTTTCACGTGCTGCCACTCTTTCCCCCCCTAGTTAGCAATACATACTTCACTGTGTTCATGTGCATCCTCACTATATGGTTCATTAGTTAGATCTTCTACAGGACTAAACTAAGCTGGGAGCAATTTACACTTATAGGTCCCTCATTATGTAGTACTGATGCTCAAGTGGTTATAAATGTTCAATATCAATAAGAAGATCTGCAAACATAGGGTAGAAATGCCGTCTCGTTCTGAGAGAAAGGTCAAACTAAAAATGTAAGGTAGGAAACCTCCACTGTATTTGTGAAGGGTTTCACGTACTGTCAGCCCTTTACTGTCAGCTAAGTCAGAGCAGAATGGCTGAGACTCAGACTGAAGACATCAGTAGCTGGGATTCAGCCTGTTCTGCAGGGGATGCTACAGAGCTGCTCTGGATGGGTCTAGCTCTCCGATTACCTTGTATCAGCTGGGAGACCATTACAGTGAATATATAAACTGCAAGATAGTGTGATGTAAAATGTTTTATTTCAAGCTTGTTACACCAGTAATTGTTATTGCAAATAGCTGTCGTTCCCACTAGTGTTTGCTTTTTGTTGACAATGAAGAAAACTCATTTGTTTTATAGTGTGAAGCTTAATTTACTTCATGGTTGGTTTCTTTCTTTGCCTGTCAATCCCAGATCTCAGAGAAATAAATGCAGTCAGATTTATAGCAAGCAGAATGAGCTGTAACTAAACTGCCAGGATGAAAACAGCAGCTTCTTACTGATAATGAGGGGGATTTTTTTGGAAGGCACGGAAGATCAAAAACTCCTTCTGAATCACATTAGCCGTGACTGCCAATCGTGGAGTACCCAGATTGGGCAGTGATCTGTGGATAGTTGCTCTTCAGTTCTACTTTTTTATTATTAAATCTGACAACTCCAGATGATTTTAACTCTGAAGCTGACCATCTGCTGGTCTTTGGTCATTTGTTTATCCAACAGCCATCTCCTCATACGGTACAATGGCACAGTTTTACCTGTGTGAGGAGCACGGGGAAGAGAAAGCCCCACTCTTCAACAGATGTAGGATTGCAAGGGAAGCCTTTATGGTAGAGATTCAGTTTATGCTTGGACGAAATCTCAAGGGTGTTCAGCTAATCCCATTCAGGACTCTTTCACCAACGAATTAAGGAAGGCTTCTGTAACCTGCGTCAGCAGCAGGAGGATTTGTCCATACAACAAACATTTCCCAGGGTAGTTTGTAATATAAAAGATGTTTAGTGTATTCAGGCCAAATGGATATATATAGAATGACATCAGAGCTGCTCCAAAAGTAATGCCTGCTGTTGGCCCACAATGTACATATGACAGATGGCAGCAGAGGGGCAGTCTGAGAATGGTGTCTGACATGGAAGTGTGGATGAAGCAAAGGGGTGGAACTGAGTGTCTCTATGTGGAAAAAATGGCAGCTGTTGACATTCATCTACATTTGCTGAACATTTATGGAGACCAGCCAGCGGGTGTGAGCACAGCGAGATGGTGGGCAGTGTGTTTCAGCAGTGGCAATGCTGACAGTGGGTCACCTCTGCTGGTGCTGGTTTTTACAAGCATGGCATGCAGGCTCTTGTTCATTGCTGATGAAAGTGCATAGCTAATGGTGGTGGCTATGGTGAAAAAGAGTGTTTTGTAGCTGAGAATTTGCTCTATCAAACATCATCATTGTGCTCTTTGTACTGGTTGTAGTTTCCCTGACAAGAAATAGGAGGCATTATTTTCAGAGTAACCTATGTATATAGTTGTGCAAACAGTAACAAAAGCAAACAACAGAAACCCCAAAGCATCCCAAGTTTTTTTCCTGGCTATCAAAGCAAACCAAGTACTGGGTAAATGTTTCCTGAACACACGGTTGTACGGAAGCCCTTTGAAGCAGACCTCACAGTCCTCTAGTAAAGCAGAAGGTCCTCCAGCAGCTGGAGACCGCTCCCCAGAGGGAGCTGCAGAAGAAGGCTGTGCTAAGAAGTGTGTTTGTAGTTGGGATGGGGATTTATTGAATCTTGGTGTAAGATTCAGTTGAAGCATAACATGCGGTCATGATTTCTGCAGAAGTACATGAAAATGTTTTAAGTGCTAAGTTAGAATAGGCCTTCAAACTGGATAAGCTTTTCTGGATATTCTAGCCTATTACTGACAAAGATGAAAATCCAATTAAAACCAAGCAGATAGGAAAGTAAGAGCCACAACTGGAAACTCCATGCAGTAGGAGCCTCCGCAAAGGCTGCTACAGGGCCTCCTACTGCATCAGGGAGTGCAGCTGGGCTGCAGCTAAAACCACACAGATGGGCCATATGGGGCCTGGGGGTCCTTAAGTTTATTTCTGCCCTGACCCCACACTCCCCGCCATACATGGCGAGAGACCTGTGGAGGTGTGAGCCAGCAGGAACAGCTGCAGCAAGAGCCTGAACTGTGACTTTCAGGCATTTAGGCCTCTGAAGCACTGTCTGTCCCATGCTGCCCTTCGTCCCTCCACCTTCAGTTTCCCACACCTGCTGTTCTCTGCCAGGCTTCACTGCCTCTGTTTGCTTTTACTCCACACAAACTAAACTAAAGACATCCAATTAGAAGATGAATCAAGCAATTAATATCTCTTGTTAACACCCTATCATTTATTGTTTTTGTGTTTTTCCTCATTTTCTTATTTGTTGTGACTCTTGGTGTCAAGATTCAGCTACTGCATCTGCAGAGAACTGAATGTGAAAAAATCCACTTCTTTCAAGATCTCTAAGCTCACCCATAACAAGCATCATTAACAACAGAAGCATGCCCACATACAGGTAACATGATGCTCCTGTCACCACATGAACCACTGGTACAGGCTTTTGTCTCGTGCCTAAGTTTGGGTCAAATAATCATGGAGCTGTGCTCTGCTAGCTCTCAGGTGTCCATGCAGTACAGCCACAGCCAGCACGAGTCCATCTACCAGCACCTCTGGCAGTTGTTGTGCTCTGCACAGCACGTTCATGCCGTGCCTTCATTCAAAGAAGCGCACATACAGCTCTGCTGGCTGGCTGCTATTGCACATACGGAATCTGAGCTGCTGCAGACAGGCTGTAAGGGATGTGTTTGCCTGCTGGCCTCAGTGGCACTCACACTGAAAAAAGTCACTGATTACAACCATCTACTCTCAGCAAATAGTAGATATCACAGTGGAAATACATATCCTAGTTTTCACCCTTGGTCTCATAGGTCTAAAACTTGCAAAAACATGTGTAGAAACTACGAGCATTTAAAGTTGCAGAGTTCTGTGTGTGTGCTGGCCTTTAGCTACTACATGAACAACGCCTGGATTTTGGCAACCAGCAGCCTGTGAGGGAACCAAAAACAAGTTACTTGTCATGAATAATCCCATCCTTTTTCTGAATTGTGCCTTGAACTTTAAGCATCTAACAGAAAGAAGATGGTATTTGGAGGGAGACTGCTTCTTTAAAGAATTTCACTTCTTTACTAGTGGCCAGAGCTAGTTGAATTCAGTAGAATTGCATACAGTATACCTGCTTACACATAGTTTTATTTCTGTGCAGCTGTGAGAGAATGAAGCTTAAATTACTCATAATGGAAACCAAAAGATCCTGCCTGGCAGGCACTGCACAAGAACATCCATCACTGTACCAACTAACGGTGTCTGTAAATAAAGCGGATAAAAATTAAGTATATAGAATTTAAAAATCTTTTCTAAAAAAATAAGAAACAATATAATTCAGAATTTGAACTGAACTTCCTCTTCCCCCTCATTGCTCCCCCATCCCCAGATAAGCAGCTCTTCAGTGGCCATCAGTGACCACTGCCTTTGTTGTTGCATATTCCCCCATGTAGTGTACTTGTTGGATTTAAGTACAGTTAAGGATTCAAAAAGCGAGGTATAATAAAGCTTGAGCTTCTTTTATGTATTTAATACTGTTAAGAGTGTAGGGGAATATTGGCAAGAGCTTGAGGAAGGAGAAAAACTTTGCTGTTAATTTTATATTTCCTTTTTTTAAAATTATTTTTATTTTTTTAAGGCAGTGAAAATTTGGCATTGCGTCTTCAATTATTTGTGCTTTCCAAGGTCTTGCAGACTTCCTTTCCCACCTCATACCTCCATTCTGGGAAGGGAAAAATCCATCTTCTTAAAGAAATAAGTTTCCTGTAAGGTTACAGACTCACCACATCCATGATCTGCATGAGGCTGAGTGTGAAGTAGACAGTGAGTGGCTGGGAGTCATTCGCAACCGGTCGTTCCAGGGGGTTGTAATTCTTCAGCAGCTCCTTGTACAGCTTCCTTTGGAACTCTCCTTGCAGGGACTCTTTGGGCATAGGAATAGAGAAATCATTAGGATTATGCATTGGAAAGTAAGGCTCAGACGTATGTTATTTTCATTCTATCCGATATTATGAAGCTATTATTACTTTATATGCTGCATTCTTTGAAAAACGCCACCAGAATTCATGTAGTTCACCAGCTGCAATGGCAAAATGTTTTGCCAAACGCATTACCACTCTTTTCATCCCAAAGGGGATTTCCTTTCTTGGCTGGCCAGCAACGGCAAACTCTAAATGCCAGTGACCCTTTGTGAGCACACGCACCCTTTGGCCCAGCAGTGAGGAGTGATGAAGAGGCAGTGCACTGTATTTCAGCACCTGCCCTGGCACAGCTATAACCAGGAGGGCAGTGCACAGGTATGGCAGGGAACATCAACAAGACAACGGAAGAAAAATGGCTCCTGGCTAGGGCTGAGCCATGCTCCCCGACTGCTTCGGACTGAGAACTCTTTGGGGCGAGTACTCTCTGCTCTGTTCTCTGTGCGGGCAGCTATCAGCAAAGCGTGGGTACTGGATCTCTGGCAGGGATGATAGGTGCTACATTGATGTACGTGATAATATTCAGGGATTTCTATCCTATCGAATACAGGGAGCATCTTTATTCTGCCATTTTCTACGGAGGGAGAAGGAGCTCTGCACGGATGGAGCAGAGCAGAGCGTGCACAGAGGCATTTTCAGGAGGAAAGGAAATCTGGGTCAGAGAGGAACAGGTTCTCCGATGTGCCCGCTCCTGTCCCCACTCCAGACACTTTCCTCTTATTTTCGGTCCCGAACTTCCCCCTGTAAAGCGCCAACAGCCCGTGCCCTGCAGCGGCTATACTGAGAGTGCCCTGGGGGAGTTTGTCTCGCCCGTCTCTCCGCTCCGTCCCTCTCCCCGGTCCCCTCCCGGGGCCGCAGAGCATCGAGGGTCCGTCCGCCGCCGCGCCGTCCCCCTGCCCGGCCGTGCCCGCGGCCCCACTCACCGCGCACGACCCCCGCCGCCGCCAGCAGCCACAGCATCAGCGCCCGGAGGCCCATTCCGGGAGCCCGGCGGCAGCCGGAGCCGGGAGCCGCCGACCTGTCACCGCCCGGCCCCCTCCTGCGCCCGCGCGGGGCTCTCCCTGCGGTGCCGACTCCGGCAGAGCCCGGTGCCGCCCGCTGCCGGGGGATGGCTGCCCTGCCGCGCTCGGCGCTGAGCGGAGCCGCGAGCGGGAGCCTACTGCGGGCGGCGCGGAGAGCTCCGGCGTTATAGAGACCGGAGCGGGAGCCCCCNCCCACACGGGGACCCGGTCTTCCTCCCATGCAACGTCAGCAGCGGCTGTCTTTGCAAAAAGCGGTCCCAAAGGGCAGCAAGGAACCCGGGCGGGAGAGCCCCCGTCTGGGGTGAGTGAAACAGCGCGAGGAGCCCGTGCGAGGCTCCAGGTGGGAATTGGGCTTCGCTGACATCTTGGCCAGGAGAGAGATGGGCAGAGTGAGGTACTCTCCCGAAGCACGCATGGCTGCTCAGTGCTCAGTGGTGTGCAATGGTTTGTCCATGTAGAGGAAAAACAGCCTGTGCTGAGAGGTGCTGTGTTTAACACCTGACAAACACGGGACTGAGTACAGTGATGCCAGAGTGGAGGTGCAACGCTGCACAGCTGGAAAGCAGGCCCAGAAAGTTCAGTGCATTTTGGTGATCATCAGGTTCCCATTTGCAGCCGACATTTGTGACACCGTGAGTAGGGATTCAGTCCAAACCCCCAAATCCCTCATCTTCTGCTGCTGCATTAAATGAAGATCTAGGCAGCTGTTCAAAGGAGGATGCCACTGAAGAGCCCTCCCTTTGCGAGAGGTAACGAAATGCTTGTTCAAACCACCCAGCGAGCAGCAGGCGATTAGCCCGTGTTCATTCCTAGATTTTAAAGTCCAGGTAATGTGTTTTGTGTTAAGCACTGACCTAGCTTATGGAAGCACTGTTTAAATGTTTTTAAATGTTGAGCTCATGAACCAGATGAACGGGGGCAACCAGCACACACATGCATCATGCGTTCAAACCATTCCCCTTTCTGCTGAGCCAACCTGGAAATCAGCAAATGGCAGCAGTGACTCTCCTGAAGACCAGCTGATGTGGAAATGTACACGAGTAGAATTCTCAGGTGGTTTGGAACAGTTTGTCTAGGTGCAGTTTTATTTTGGTTTCAGGGTGTTTTTTGTTGTTTTTCTGTGCGGTTGACCTTCCTGGAACAGCTAGCCATGAGGAGGATTGTGTTGCTAGGAGCTCCATGCTCCTCTCTGAGCAGCCAAGTGTTATCCGTTTGTAATGAAGCCCTCACCTGGCGGTGCTCTGAGTATCTGGATTTTACTTCTTATTTTGGAAAGAAACTCCTTTCCTCTTCCTCCTGTTATCCGCTGTTATGGCACAGATGCCTCAGATGTTTCTAGGTGCACAGTCAACTGCAGAAATTGTTCGGACAGCAAATTTGGAGAGGAAATCCACAGTTCAAGGCTGACCTCTGCTGTTGGCTCCCTTTACGCACTGTTTTGTTGACAGCTGCCTCTCCACAGCTGGTGAAGGCAGATCAGAGTGAAAGCATTGGGAAGCTTGCACAGCCCGAGGTCCTCAGGAGCCCTTCTCTTTAAGCCACGCCAACCTGTATCTCCAGACCTCTCCATTTCCTTCTTGCTCCTTCATTCCTTCTAGGCCACGCAAGCCCAGGGCTGCTGAGGTTGGGCACCAATGCATCCAGGTGTGTCCGCACCATAGAGCAACTGGGAATGTAGAGTGGAAGTGCTCAGAGCTGTACTGCCAGCACTGACTCTTTTCTCCTCCAAGCTCACTGGCCAGACTCTCATATTCAGAATGTTGTCTTCTGAATTATTACTTGTTCAACAAAGGAAATCTGTTAGACTTCAGTAGTTTGCGTAAAATACTCAATGTTTATTCCATTTCTGAGAACAGATCAATAAAAATATAACTCTTAATTAGAATAGATTAAAAAGATGAGCTTTTCAGAGGATGATGCAAAAACCCCAAATTCCAGTAGCAGAACTAAATGAATAATTCATAACTATTTATTTGATAAATCTTGATTTTTGCTTGTTTGTTTGTTTGTAAAGGTCTCGTTTGAATGTTTTCATGTTACCAAATCAGATGTTATAGGCACTTCAGAAATTACATACTGCCAGTTTTCTCTAATGGCAATCAGCAGCCAAGGTCCTTCATTAAACCATGTTCTTTAAACCCCAGTGGGCAGTTTGGTTAGGTGCATTCCTGGTAAAGGTTTTGCTTTTCTAGTCAGAGCTGCTGGTGTGATGCACAGGAACAGCAGAAAACGTTGGAGTTTGCTTTTGGTAGTCATCCTGGCTAGTTAACATTTCATGTCACAAGAAGTCCTCTTAAAGCCTCCTCTTGTGACACATGTTGACTTTGTGAATGCATGCTGTATCCAGCTGGAAAGAAAACTGTGCAGTCTGTGCAGCTGAGGCTGTTTCCTTGGCCTACAACGCCCACCAGAGATAGGATCCGTTCCTCCCTGAGCTTTAATTCTTCTTTCAGTTGCACAGTATTCAGCCAGGTGATTTGGAGAAAGCCATTGCCTCTTCTCAGATAAAGTCTTTCTATACACAATGATGAATGCAAATTCATCTCACAATTACAAGCTATAAAAACTTCTGTGGGACTGCCACCACTTCAGGGTGCTTGGCTGAATATGGACAAGCCCTTAACAGCAGCTCATTTGGCGTGTACGCTGGACATAACTAGGCAAGGCAGCTATGCATGTCTTGCTTGTGAATACCCAATATATTCACAGAGGCAGTATGCAGAGGTCTTCACAGGAAGGTCAGGCTTAAGATAGTGCTTGTGGCAATAGCATTTACCTAATGTCAGCATGCTGCTTTTTGTTGCTTTATCTAGTAAGCATAGAAATGTGTGCATCTTGTGCAAAAGGCACACATCCTCACTCAGGTACTATTTCAAGAGTCTGACTGAGGCACAAAGCAATTGCAGAAACACATTGGCATTTTGAATTCGTGACTCTATAGAAAACTGTAAGATATTTCCCAGTTTGTATATAAGGCTGATCTTGGACATTGGTAAGTTAAAAGAACCATGGGCTGAAGCTAATAAAGAGTGACTCGTGGTGGTTATAAGATGTTGCAGTCGTCCAGGGATTGTAATATCCTCGAGTGTGAGGAGTATCCTTGTTTTCTGTCTGCTCAGGTTACAGGCAAGCATGCAGAAGCATGCAGCTGCCTCATGAGACCAAAGACTGTAAGACAGCCCTGAGCTTAGGCTGGGAGAAGTGACCATCTGATACACAATCTGAAAGTGCCTGCAGCTCTCTCTAATGTTGATCTAAATATTGTGAAATTGTGTGGACCCAGGGCTTCCATGTGCAAAAATGAGTCTGCTTCTCCTTCTTTTAGGGAAGAGGGTAGACCAGGCAAGGATTTCAAATGGTTACTCACAGCACATGTTAGATGAGACATCCCTACATTTATGTTAATGTTATTCAGATTTAACTAATGACCTCTTTTGATCGTTACCTTTGTTTTTGGATTTTTATGTAGTGTTAGTAAAGGAGTCCCATGTTGTTAGTTACTCCCTCTGGTTTATTTTTCACAAGCAGTAGAATGTATCTGTGATAACTTCAGTTTTCTTCCATGCCCTAAAAAATGTCCTGACACACAACAGTGCTCTGTCTTTGCCAAGAGGTAGCAGATAGCTTTGATGATGGCTTTTCTATTGAAGGACAAATTGGTGCTTTGAAATCTGGCTATTTTTGTAATTGAACTTTATTTTCTATACATCCAATTTCAAACAGAAGTTCATGAAGGTTATCTCTTAGTAAATTCTTAGTTCATGCAGCAATATGTGATTTCCAGAAAACAGTGCATTCCCCAAATTGGTTTTTGGTTGGAAAGGATAAAAAAAGGGCACAAACTGTTCTGTTGTGTAAAAATAACAAAGCTGTTGCACCCCCATTTTGCAAAAAGAGAGCATTTCTCAACAGTGCTCCTGTGTGAAGAATAACGACTTGTAAAATTTGCCTAATGAATTTGTGTAATTTGTGTAATGTGAAGAGTGCCCATGGCCATTTCTATAATGCCAGCAGCTTTTGGATTTCGTCCTCATCCCTTACTGCTGTTATCATACGCATACATTAGTGTATGAGTATAGCTATTAAACAGCAGTGGGAACAGCACTGTGGAAATGTGTGCAAAGAAAGCATAGACTCTTCTGGTAGCTGGAGCTAAGGCTGAGTAATGTGGCTGCTCCTGTGTCTGAAGGGCAGGAGGCACACCAAGCAGCTGCAGGGGTTTCTCAGCACTGCTACCCTACCCTGCTTTTTTCCATTGAAAGCTCTTACTAGTTTTCATTTATGTCATGCTTAGCACATTTCCACTTTGATTCTATAAAATGAATGACTTGTTCCTCTTCATTTAGCCTCTGCCATTTCCAGTCCCTTTGTGTCATTTTGTAATCCCTGGGCTTGGCCCTCGTTTCTCACTGACTCAGAGTTCACAGCCGCTCACGGTCCCTTTGCCATCTTTTTGCATGAGTGTGAACAACTGAAAGTTGGCAAAATTGATTTTCTTCACCCTGGTTAATTTTAAATAACTTCATAATGTAAGGTTCACAGAAGCTAATTAAAGTTGACAAGAAATCTGCATGTTAGGCCTGCGGCTTGAACAGCTCCTCATCTAAAAGCATCTGAAAATCAACCTTATTTATCTTGTCCTAAAGCAATGCACTGCAAATTTCTCTTTGCTGAAAAAATTGCCATCTGGTAAAATTTAAATAACATGAATTCCACAAAAGAGGCTGGTTTTATCTGCAAAGACCTTACTAATGGCACTTTGACCATAATGCTAAGCTCTAATCCTTTCACAGATGGAAATGTTTGAACGATGATTTTTTTTTTCCAGGCAGTAATGTTAAGTAATGTTGTACCAGAAACTAGAAGCAAATTCATTTGAACTGTGGAGATGTGGATGAGGCAGGGGATAGGAACCAGCCCAGACTTAGGAAGTCATGTTTCTACAGATGGGGTTTCTAAAACAAAAAGAAGTCAGGATGTTCTCTTCTTCTAAAGAATGCTGATTTTTATCCTTTAGAACACTAAGGCTTACGCATGGATTTGTCACATGAATACATTTTTAATATGGCTAAGGGGAGAACGAATTTCATATTACTTCAGGTCTCTGCGATTGGTCTTGAAGTGCTTGCACTGCAAATTTGCAAGTTCATACATTGTAAAAACCAGCATTCCCCAGTACTTCTCCCAGCTTCTGCCACAAGTCTCAGTACCACGCTCACATTAAATGAGCCTGGTACACGTATGATTGATTTTAATTAATCACTACTGAAGGTGCAGTTGATATTTTTTCAAGCATTTGGAGCAGACATCCTATATCACCGTCTGTTTTAAATGAAATTGTGTCCTTTCTGTGTAACTGCATCCTTTGTGCCAGCCCAGCACACTGGTGTCACCAGAAGCCTACAAAGGGACAAATGCCACAACAGTTCACTGGAGACTGCAGCAAAGCTCATCCTGCATGGCTCAGTGCAGCAGCTGCTTGTTGTGCTGCAGTGCTGGGTTCTCTTTGCTTCCAAATGGTGACAGCTTCACGTCTTGCAAAGGGCAGCATTCAGAGAATGGAAACAAAAAATACATGATTTCTGTGTCTGAGTACTGCACATTTGGATCCTTCAGAGGCAGGGAGATTTTCAAAGAGTGATTCCTTACTGGACTAAGAGGAACCCGTGAGCCACTACCAGATCATTTGCTGACGAGGAGCAACAGATCTCTGGGTGTGAGAGAGGCCAAGGCACACCATGGCCGTTGTGTTTATTTAAGCAGTTACTGAATCTCAGCAATTACAGTCTGTTTTTCTGGTCATCTGAACAGTCTGAAGATCACTTAGTTACGTTTGTGAGATGGCAGGTTGTTGCAGCACACCTGAATTAGGACGTGTGACTCTGAAATAAAAATCCATTCAGCCTCAGAAGACCACATTTTAACAGTAACTTTCTTCACTGAGAAAAGGGAGACCCCTAAGCAAAGCAAATGCTTTCCTGAGCAGTTCTGGCTGGCAGTGTCTGTTGTTGCCTGTTTACTGCCAGACTGAATCCTTTTCCCTGTCTTGGGCAGCTGCTTCATCCTGCCTGTCTACTTCTGCAGTCCCTTATTTGCCTTTTCATTATTTGTCTTAATTCATGTTCTAATACTTCTTGATAAAATGACCCCATACATGAGTGCAGACATACCACAGGGAAAGAACGAGGGAAGCATTATTTAGCTGGGCTTTAGGTCAGAGACACCGAGGGTGTGAGATAGATAGTGGGTGCTACTGTAGCACTGGGGAAGGAGCTGGAACTCCCTTAGGCATATGTTTTGATGGAAAATTCTCTGCAAATAATTCAAACCACCGAGTGCAGTCTCTTTGATCTCAGTACAGAAATAGGGACCCAGGCACAGCATGTCCAAAGCACCGAGGAAGATGTGGTATGGGTTTGCTGATCAGAAGTACAGGCCAGAGCCATCAGAAAGGACCCGCTGCCTCCCAGGGCTCTCAGAAACAGCCAGGCTTGTAGGAGTAGTGGGTCCTTCCAGCTGCACTTCTGGTGTTATTGCTTGTGACAGCGTGAGTGGGATTTTTCCTACTCATTCCTGGTTTCAAAGAAGACCAGGCAGCCAGTCTGCTCATCACATCACACTGACTGCACAGCCAGGGACTGTTAGTGGGCGTAGCGAGTGTCAGCAGCATTCATCACAAAGCAGAAGAATGTACACAAGCAGTTCTGACTGTGGTAAATGGAAGTGGGAAAGAAAGCCCAAAGTTCTGTGTACTGGCTCCCTGTGCTCAGCTCCAGCTGTTAGCCCCCTTTCTGCATGGGGAGGAGGCCTTGTGCCTGTGCTGCAGCAGCCTGCCTGGGGATTCTGGCTTACACACAGCCTGCATAGTGTATGGCTTATCTATCAGTAGTCCTGAGGGATTTTTGGGGTGTGTTTTGGTGCACGTGTTTGGGACTCACTTATTTCCACGTTGATCGGAACACGCTGAGGTGCTTGATTGAAATGAAGCTTGCTGAGCAGCGAGTGCCACGGAGCTGAGCTGATGGCCGTTCACAAGGGGGAATGGTGTGCTCATGTGAATGGTGTCTTACAATCAGATGTTGAAGTAACGCGTGTAAATGGAGTCTGAAGCCGTATGTGAATGATCTCCTCAGCAGTCAAGAACCTGCAGCAGAAATGGCTTGATGATGGTCACAGCACAGATACATGAAGGAACTATATGAGCAAACTGTTTGTAGCACTGAAATCAGACACACACACAAGGGGAAGATTTCTCCAGCAACAGGCCTTCCTTTAATTTTAGAGTGATCATTCTTAAAATAAAACTGCGCTGTTTTTCAGTGAAATCAAGAGGGTTCTGTAGACATGAGTGAATGCAAATTGCTTTCATTGTACTTAAATTATATGTAAAACAGCACACTGTTCCTACAATTGTTATGGACAAATCTATTCAAAAACTTCCTTCTAGTATGATAGGGAGGATGAAAACAAATGGAGAAGAGGAGAATGGGGTCATGAATTAGAAAGAGAAAGGAGTAGCTTTGTTTCTTTGAGACATTTTAATTATGTTGGAGGTGTTTTTCAGACTTGAATAAGCTTTCAGGTGTTTCCAAAAGTACTCAGTTTGCAGGAGGAGTTTTAGACCACTGGTTGCTTTACTGAATAGTTGTAAGATACAAGATAATGACTAAAATGGATTAAAAACCTGACCAAAAATTCGTCTACTGCTTAGAAAAACATAATTGGAATGCTTTCTTACATTCAAAGGTAGCCTTGCTTCATACAGCTCTGAGTCTCTTCTTTTACATGTCTTGCTGGCATGGATGCAAAGAGGCCAGATCCACAGTTTTGGTAACAGTTATTGGTATTGAATTTGACTCATTGATATATGATAAAAGCATAAGAAAAATTATTGTTGTAATCTGGACCGGGGGAGTGCAGCAAAACATGTAAGAGAACTCATGGAAAGCTTTCTGTTGTCATAGTTTAAGTTGACTTTTCAACCAGAGATGTTTGGATACCTGGACTTCATTTAAAGAAGCTGAGCCTTCAGAGAGTTGTCTGTTATTAGTACATACAGAGAGCGCATTCCGAAGTAAAGCAGTGTTCCTACTTTTGCTAATTCACCTAAGTGAATTTTAGTCTTTAATCGAAGCTCTTGCTCCTAATAAGTCCTCTGGGATGCCTAAATAAAAATACTGTGGATCTCTTTAACAGCTGCAATTCAAGGCTATCTTTGTCACGGTCAAGACTGTTAACTCTGGATTCCTGCTTAATTATGAAGATAATGCAGTGTGGCAGGTCAGAGCCAACAATGGCATTGCTAGTACCAGGCTGCAAGGATAGCTTATAAGCAGCTGAGATAGCTTGAATATTTTTATTTAATTTGTCAATTTGCTGATGCATTGTCTGTGGTAGTGATATTTATAACCTAGATTTCAGTGCATTCACGTGATGATGATCCATAGATAAAATACGTTAATAATAGTGCAGTTTTCAAAAGCACTACAGCACGTCATACATTTTTCAGAGCTTCTGATCACCTGGGAGCTTAAGTCTTAAGGAAAGCCAATGAATTTCAGTGCCTAAGAGCAGGTTTTCTAAGCAGACCGCTGCATTTTATTCTTAGGAGTGTGGCTTTTAATAAATCACTTGAGCATTGTTTCAAAAGATTACGGTGTTTTTTGCATTAATTTTAATGTTTAAATATAGTATACTGAACTCATTTAAACGGGTTGATTTGGAGGTTTTGAATATCAAAGCCCAGAAATCCCCAGATAAGCATGTTGCAAGAACACTGTTTCCCCAAATGTCTCTTGTAAAACGGGCAATCAGCTGAATGTGTCTTATATAAACCAGGCAAAGGTGTTAACTTACCACTGAGCACGTCGTGGTGTGTTGTGATACAGGACTGCTAACTACCTTGTCAGCATCATCTCCGTTTGGACAGCTCACTGAGCAGCAGTTTGGCAGCAATACATTTTTCCTTACTGTTGACCTAGTCTGAAGTCGAGTCCCTCCAGGAAATCGTTCATTTCTCTAATGCATTCTGAGCTGCCCAAGGTTTTCTGTAGCTTCTTTGTCTGCATATAGTGGTATCTTTGATTTATGCGTTGGGTTGCCAAATTCAACCCTAAATACCAATGTAATTGTATCAGTTTCCTAATTTCAGGAGGATGTTACAGGTTCTAGAAAGCAGCAGGACTTCTCTGAGGAGAATGTAGTGTATTTGTCCTGTGAGCAATAGCTTTTTTTTTTTAATAATGATTGAACTCCTGTCTAGCTAGTACAGTTTACCTCGAGGGAAAGGTTAGTTGAATTTTGGATGAGATTTTAATATGGCATTTGCTTTGTTAAGAAAATGAATGCTTGCAGATTTGCTATGCTGTGATTTGTGTTGGTTTTAATAAAGTCTGTAAGTTCACAGAGCATCTTATTGTTGGTGCTAGCATGTGTTCAGGTGCTCCTGTAATTCAGAAATCACTGAGGGATTTTCAGGTAACTTCATTTATGTTTTCAGCAGGGACTGCATGTCAGCTCATGAGAAAAGCAGGAATGCAATAGTTTGACTGATGCAGCTGAAACACAAAGCAAGGTGGAAGAAGGTGACAGGCAGGTAAGTTCTCAATTTTCCTCTTTGACCGTCTTGCAAACTTGACATGTGATTCTGGAGAGCTTTCTTCTGGGAAAGCTCTGTTGAATTCAAACAAACTACGATTTAAAACTAGCATGATGAAATACTCTGTAGAGCTCTGCTTCTGAATCTCCTCTTTCCTGGGTCTGCAAGGGATAGCTCCATCTTTCTAATTGTGCCCTGAGCTGCCTAACTAAAGGATTATGGCTTTATGAGGCTGCAGTACTAACCATGCAAGGTTCCCAGTTTGACTCAGGTGCCTATTATGTTCCTCACAGAGAGGTTGGAATGGGTTCTGTGTAGTGTTGCACTGAGTACTGAGCCACCTAAGGTGAAAAGGTTAAGAAATACTGGGGATACGTGCAGGCTTCAACTTCGTCCTTTTCTCTCCCTATCTGTACTGAAGGCACTTATGTTATCTTTGTCTCATATACCTTACAGAAAATAATTCAAAATTCATTGGGAAAGTTAGAATGGTTGTTTAAACTGATGTTTGTATTACTGGTGAAATTGAGCCTTTATTACAAGGCATGTTTATGTATATAATGTAAAGCCTCACCAGATGAAATGCCACTTCATCTAAGGGATAACCAAGCTCACCTTGCATGAAGCTGCATGCATGCTGAGATGACAAATGTATGTGTGCATGCAGGCTCCAGAATTATCCACTTTTTGTGTCTGTGAGTAAACTATAAGTAACAGTTGCATTGGTTTGTCATTTGCAATTAAAGCCCGTGTGGCCCTGGGCTGAAAAGTCCCCTGGGTGCCAAACCTTCCACTCAGGCCCACTATTCTAGTGCACCTTCACTTGCTTCTCTGAATACTTTTCTGGGGAAGGGTTCTCAGATGGGGAGAGCTGTGACTTTTCTTCATTTCTCCTTTAGAACCTTCTGAATGGTGATGTTTTCTAAAGTCCCGCAGTTCTGGTTTTAGTACCATAATATTTTGTCATCCTCACCAGATGTGAAGTTATGTAGTACAGATGACTCCACTCTTACCCCCTTTGTTTAGGGCTTACCTCAAATCCACATTTGTTTCTCTGTAAACACAATGAAGACCTTCTTCAGGGCCATTGACAAGCAGGAAGAGCTTCATAATTGTCATTAAACATATGAGTTGTTTGTCCTCTGCTTGGGTTTAAGACGTTATGTATCAAACCACTAACTTCATATTTAGGGAGTTTTCCTGATAGTTATGCTTTATTGTGAACCATCGCACAGGTGTTGGAGGGTCTGGTGGTTGTTTTTTCCCTGGTTTGCTGCTTGCTGTGTGGCATTCCCATTTGTTTGTGTACAGATATGGAGCAGTCTCAGGCTTTCACTGCAGGCCGCAGAGGGACTCATGCTTAACAAAGTCTCTATATTTTTGCCTTGGTTAATGAATTTCTTCTAACAACTGCAATCCATAAAACGTGTTTTGATTTAGCAAAATGATGTGTGTGATTCCCCTAAGCATTTCCTACCTGCTCAGAGTCTTTCCAGAGCTGCCAATTCATGCAGATACGCAGCCTGCCTGCCTTGGCTTCACAAGAATGGCAGTGACATCAGGTGACAGTAGGGCCTCAGGGACTGTATGATGCCCAAATCCTTCCTCTCTTTTCCTCATTCTGATTTGAACTTAATGTGATGCTGGAGTCAGCACAGCCAGGGCAACTTAATGAACGTAAATAATCAATTTACTACTGGGTAGTTTACTGAAACAAAGAGCACAAAGCTATAAACTGTGGGCCCAATGATCCCAAAATGGATTAGGAGATCCAGTGCCCCAGCACTGTGCTCTGTCAGTATTATTGGCTCTTCCTGGTCTTCCTTTATTCTGGGTTAAAAATTAATACAAGTTAATGGTGATAACATTACATTATCCATTTTTTGTCTTGTTAGTTCATGATAACTGGAAGCCCCAGGTGTTACCTAGTGGTTGGGTTGGTTTGTTTTTTGGGTTCTTTGTGCTGTTGATGTGACAAGATACCAAGAGACCATACCAGAGACCAACTATCACTTTTATTTTGCAATGTGAAATGTTAAACATGCAAAGAGGTAAGCAAGCAGCTTACTATATGCTGTGAGCTGCCACATTCAATTTAGTGAGATTAATCTCTGAGAGGAAAGCATGTGTGGAATTGGGTCACAGAGCTCCACATATTCAAAATTGTACAAAATACGAAGTAGTCAGTTTTCCTTCATAAGATCTTTATGAACTGAATAAGGTTTATGAATTGTAGTAGTAAACAAGTTGGCATCTACCTTTTAAGAACGTGACAGTAGCATAAAATATTTAACTTCTGCTGTTTTCA
The DNA here is from genome assembly GCA_013399175.1 of Odontophorus gujanensis. Taxonomy (NCBI): domain Eukaryota; kingdom Metazoa; phylum Chordata; class Aves; order Galliformes; family Odontophoridae; genus Odontophorus; species Odontophorus gujanensis. The sequence continues at coordinate 633,000 of VXAB01008894.1, read as the reverse complement.
TCTACCTGCATTTTTAATGCTCTACTTTGTTATGCCTTCTTAGAATGTCATGGTTTATATATTACAACAGGTGCTCTCAGTGTCCTGGAGTTATAAATCTCAGACCTAGGGAACAAGAAAGGAGTTGTGTTATAATTCAGTGTTACGTGTGCAGATGCGGATATTCTAACATTTGCAGTTGTTGAACCCATCAGGTTTTTGCAGCAAATGGAGCATCCTGTGTAGCTGCTCACACATGCACCAGCGCAGCAACAGGGCAGGGCTGTGTGGTGATGGTGAGTCCAGGCCCCAAGAGGCTGCCTCACCTACGAGACTGTTCTGACTCTGTGTGTGGGTATATATAGATGCCAGATGTGAGTACAGATTTATTGTCTTAATGTGTTGTAGATGACTTTATTTGTAATGTTTTGGTTTAGGTCTCATCTCTTCATGTATTAATTTCCTGAAAACTTCTTTCAGAACCCACGTGGGCAAGAATAGGCCAGTGCTGAAGTGCTTGTAGTGCTTGAAACTACAGAAAAAGCCAGAGTGAAGTACTAACTCAGCTCAGTATAAATTGCTGTTGGAGTTATACAGGTTTGGCATCTTTTTCTCAGTCTACGAAGGAGCCTCAATCTTCCTTCCTTGTTTTCATACACATTCCATCAAATGCACACAGCATACAGTGTCTGACTGTACGAGTCCTGCAGCCTGACCAAACCTGACTCTAGTCTGTCTCCAGCAAGCTGGCTGGGTTCCAGATGTCTCTCATGGCTTTGCTGTAGGCTTTCTGTGTTACAACAATTACTGCTTTGATTTTCTTCTTGAAACTAGATCTTGGTTTTTTGTGCATCAGTGATGTTTCACTGAGCTCAGAGTACTTTTTTTTTTTTTTTCCCCACTGATCTATGCAAGCAAAAGTTATGGCTCTCCCAAGTATTTTTCCACTGTTTAAGGCTATTCCAGAATTACTATACTGAGGTAATCCTTGCATGGATTGAGAGCAGCATTTTGTACTAGGCCCAGAGCATCATCTGCTAGCAACTGTTTGGATTATGCCATGGTCCTCGTGCCTAAGCCCCTCCCAGGAGGGGAGGCAGTGCTGGGATAAGAACCCCACATATCAGCAGCTGCTCCTGAGGTGATCTGTTTGAAATGCGTGTTGGTCTTTGAGCTTTGTATGAATTTAAGATCCTGTATTTGAGAAGAACTGCCAGTAAATTTCATCCGGTTTTGCCTTAACCTTTTAATGCTGTGTATATATAACCTAAGTTTTGCTGACAGAAATGGTAGCAAAAGACTTTGGTTTCTGCTCAGTGTTCCTTGCACAGTCTGAAGGATCACACCAGTCCTCCTCAGAATTCTACTTAATGAAACGTCAGTCTCTATTGAAACTTTAGAAAGTTATGTCTTTGGAATGTTCTTTTTTTCTTTTATCCAAATGTGTGATATTTCTTCAACTGAGGTGAGCCTGGAGTCGGTGGTACTATGAGGGACCGCCCCAGTACAGCCAGCGCCTTCCTTTACTTGACAAGAGTAACGGTGACACCCAGTGGCCAATTTAATAGAGGACTCTCACTGAATTTCTGTGAGTTTCTTTGAAGTTGCCTTTAGATCTCATACGCCGCAGAGAAGGTCATAGGAGGATCCTCTTCTCTATGTAGGAGGACATCAACCATTTTTCGTGTCTTTTACTGTACACTTCTGTAATTGGAATGTATGTCTTCTGAGCACTTTAATTCAAAGATAAGGAGAGAATTCTGACTGCTAACAGAATGTGTAGAGTCTGAGAGAAGGTTGGTTCAGTCTGACTTGGTGTAACATGAGTATGCTGCTGTGTTTTCTTTCATACTGTTTTTCTCTAATGTCAAAACCGTGTCCACTGAATAACATCACCATGTGACTACTAAATATCAACGGTATCAAACTGCACTACGTAAACAATTGGGTATTGAAGTCAGGATCATCTTTTTAACTTTTTATTTGCATCACTAACTTGGCCAGTGAATGTAAATAACACAATTATTCTGTAACTATTGACAGTTCAGTTTCCAGTAAGTTCTGGATGCACAGTGCTGAAGTTTCACTGCGTATCACATGAGGAAGAGGCACGTACTATGGCTAAAAAGTTTTTCATGAGGTTACCCATGGATGCTTTGCTGTGTCATTTGGACTGAATACTGTGGTGTGCACACTGCAAGTGCTTAAATCTTCGTGCACGCTGAGGAGCTGACAAAACTAAGGTTTTGATCTCATGGGAGGAACTCATCTGCTTTAGTCTGGCCCATACAGCTTCCCTAGCAGCGATGTTATGGGACAGGGCATAGGTAGCTGGTGGGTCCTCAGCAGTAAATATGAAACCCCTGTGCTCAGATGCTGTTATTCTTCATGAGTGTTTGTTCTACTTCTCCTTAAAAAAAAAAAAAAAAAGAAAGAAAGAAAAAAAAAATGCTGCCTGTGATAATTTGCCAGCTTTCTTGTTCTTCCAGCTTTCTTCCAGAATAATTTTTTGTTACTTCATATTTTCTCTGGACGATTCTTATCTCAATATTGGCATAATGAAGTAACTCGTGGTTGATGAAATGATGTACAAAATGTGTTTGTTTGAAAATCGTGTTATCTCTTCATTTATAGCTACTTAAAAAACAAGTCAGGAGCCTCTGGCTTCAGGAACTTAATCCTTGTGTCTTGGTTAATAGTTAATAATCAGTAGTATGCATCTATATTCTTTGGAAGAAACTACTCAGAGTCTGACTATATAAAAGGCAATGATGAGAACTTAATAGCAGATTAGAAAATGTTTCTTAAGCAGAAATAATGCCGTATATCTTGCAAGAAGCTTCGCGTGTTGCTTTTGGTTCCTGTTTGGTCTTTATTAAATGCAGTGTGCTAGAGTGGGCAGCAGAAGTAGATAAACTAAAAGAAGGATTATGAAATATTAAGGTAGACACTGCTGGTATCTTCCATATGCCACTATGTGTTCACTGCATGCGAGTCTATGGCTGTGGCCAGTGTCACATAGCACCGGTTTCTTATGTCAGAGAGGTGCATAAAGCAAAAAGAAAGATCCACAACTTGTGTAAGGGGTGTGTATGCAAGGATTTCATAAAAACTGCTGCTCTTGTCCTTTCACATTTAAAAGGCAAAATAATGCTCGGGATTATGGAAATGAACATGTCGTCTTTTCCTCATCTCCAGATGAAGGCCCTATATATTCTCAGAAAGCTATTATTATTATTATTTTTTTTTTTAGAAAAAAATAAACCCAGTAANAAATAATGCTCGGGATTATGGAAATGAACATGTCGTCTTTTCCTCATCTCCAGATGAAGGCCCTATATATTCTCAGAAAGCTATTATTATTATTATTTTTTTTTTTAGAAAAATAAACCCAGTAAGTAGCTCTGAGCAGCAATGTAGGTACTTGGTAATGTTCTTGCTTGGCTTTTCTGATTTACTGGGGTCAGCTGTTCATGCAATGCAGCCATCTTACAAACCCTTGTCATAATTAGCCTGAGACTTCCATGTGAACTCCTGGTCTCCATGTCCCAGCAAGAGTTCTTCCATTCACTGTGCATAATACCAATTCTTTTTGTTGTATTTTTCTAAGGGTTCTGCTTTGTATTTGCTTTGGCATTTGGATTGATTTGGCTGTAATTTAATGATAGTCAGAGCTGAATCCCATATATTCAAGTGTGCTAGCAAATGCTCCCTAAAATGCTAGTCAAAAGTACTGGCATCACGTTATCATTTTCTTCTGTCCCACCTGAGTGACATTATTTATAAGTTTAGAGCTTCGGGTTCTGTTGGTTCACTATGTACTCTACTCATAGCTGCTTTCAGCTGCACTATTATCAGCATTTTTTAATGGCAACTTCTATAAAGTGGTGAAGAGAAAAGAAGAGGGAGAAAGTCTACTGATTTGGAAATGCAGCTCTTGTATTTCAACCACAAAGATGTTTCAGCATTTAAAGCTGTCTATTGCACCAGTTCCTATCTGTTCTCTTTATCTCATGCTGCTGGAAGCTGTTACACTGTTAAGATATTTGGCTTTAGATTTATACAACTACAGTAGCATGGTTTGGAGTTGCAGACACCCCTGAAATTCCTGCTTCTGTTAATGCTTCCATAATCTGAGCTCTCTACTGAACTTTTTGAGGAGTTTTTTGAGAGGGGAATCTTCCTTCAGGAACCAGAGGTGTACCTCCTGATTCATGCTGGCTTGGAAGGGGTTAGCAGATCTTTGGGTTCCCTGTTTTTTTCTTATTCTGTGTTCAAAAGCCAGGTACCCCCTAGGAAAAAATGTTGCACACCTTTGTACCTTCACTGAATTTCTATTAAATGAAAGGCCAGGGACTGGGGGGGGAGAAGATCTGCCTCACTGTATAATGAATTTCTATATTGCTTAAGCATTACAGTAAGCACAAAGACCCTCCAGTCTTATCCTGCAGTTCAGGCAATCATGGCATCATAGTCAAGCGTGTGGAAGAAAACCACTTTCCAGCATAACATATTTCAGTTAATCAAAGGAGCAGGAGAACAGAAGTTAAGGAGTTTTCCCTGCAGGGTCACAGAGATTCAGTGTAACCTTGAATCACACAAGGTTTTATAAGAGAAACATTTTATTAAATTCATATATAACTGTTTGTCTGTTTCCCTCTATGCTTTTTTGTATCGTACAATACTCTCTTGGGCACAGATTTGCAACTACAGAAGAAAAAGTGTTGAGTTTTTGTCCCGTCTTGTCTTGCTTCTTCATATATCCAGGGTTTTTGTTAATTTTAGAAAACACCAGTGGTAGCTTTGCCATTGCACCTGGCTAAATATTTAATAGATGAGAATACAAACATGAAGAAGGAACTAATTTCTAGGCAATTCCCAAGACACATCTGTGAGAATGTCGTTTTCTTCCTTTAGTGAACTGGGCTTCCTTTTTAGCTGCCATTGTAAGTGTACTTCACAGCACACAGATGGAACAAAGCAGGAAGAGTGGAGGCAGTGTGGTTATCAGGAAACACTGGAAACCAGAGTTGCAAAAATGTCAGGTATCTTTGCATTAAAATACGTTCAACTACACAGGAAGTGGATGTAAATTTAGGCAGTAACCCTGTAAAGATGAGTGCACATTTTCTTTTTTTTTTTCACTCACTACACCATCCTAGTGGAGATAATGGGAATGTTTTTAGAGCCTTTATTTACTTGTTTATTTTAACATGGTAAGTCTCTGAGCCATAGCTTGTTTCATGGAAGTGAAGGAACACTTGCCACTGGTTGTCCAAACAGGAGCCTGATTTTGCAGTATTAGCCAGAAAAAGATCTGTCTATAAAGACATCCTATCCATTTGTACAAGTTAGCAGTGGTGCTTGTATAAGTTAATAGTATTTTTGTATATGAATTACTGTGACCTGTATAAGTTAATAGGATGCTGGATGGAGCCTTTTGTGAGTTCTTAGCCCTGCATGATTTGAAAACATATGGAAAATCAAGCTGTTGCTGACAATATCAAAACAAAATATATATATTTCCCATACAGATTATTATTTTGTATGGGTGCTTATTTTCAGTGTGTAATCTACTATGGGAATGAAAGTAGGCACTGTTGTTATTTGGAAACACCATGAACTCTATTACCAACTCAAACCTACTAAATTAAAATCTACATAAATTGGAAGAGCTAGTTAGTTACTTCAGAGAAATTTCTAATCTGATCATAAACTGCATTTTATTTTACATTACATTCTCCAGACTGTTAGATTATCACTTCTGCTTTTGTTTTCAAACCTTTCAAAGCTTTTATCAATAAAATGAAACAATTCACAAGAACACATGCCCAAGTAAAAAATACCATTATATAAATATTTTACCTTGTCTCAAGTCCACTTGGTTAGTCACCTAAAAAGGTCACAATACTTCAGAACACAAGCTGTTTCTTACGTTGCTCATGAATCATTTTTAGTCTACAACTACATTATACAATACTATTTAGTTTACACACAAGGCGCGCACAAAGGATATTTGCACAGCTAAACAGAAGGTCTTTTGAAAGTATCTAAGTTTTGAAAATGGGTCTGTTCAGTGCCAGTTCTGCCTCACAAGGAGCCAGTGTCCTGTAATGATAGAGAGGGTCACTGCAAAAATGTCCATCAGCTACAAAGACACTAATATGTACCAAGGTGGAGAACCTTGACAAACTGATACTAAACAAGTGATATCAACTTGTTGTGTTTTTCTGTGTCTTTTTGTTTTTAAATAAATAGGGAAGAAATAAAAAGCAGGGGTGCAGATGCTTGTATATAAGCATATAATTGCCTGATCAAGCCTGAAAAACTGGGGAGCACTGAAATGCTGTTAGCAAATTAGGTGCACACTTCGCCATCATATTACTCCAGTTTTACTGTTGGTAATCTCCTGAGAGCAGCTAGAGTAGTGCAGTGGCAAATCAGCACCTCAGCCCATAAAAGCTTCTTGTCAACTGGTCTATTAAAAGCTTGCATTTACCACTTAAACATACAGACCTGTGCAACAGCAGCATGTCCTTCAGTACATGCATTTAATTTGGATTACAGACTAGAACAAAACTATAGTCTGCCCACTCAGCCAGGTTAGTGTTCATCTCTGTCAAAATCTTGCAGTCACGGCCCAGCCTCTCCCCACATTGGAACCTCCTGCTTCATTTGGTGGATCTGCTTCTGTAGTTCATCTCTGTCAAGTTTCATTTTTGCTTCTAGAACTTGCCGTAGAGATCCAATGCTTTCATAGATAGCTGCAAACCCTAATTGCAGATGAGAGATAAATTAGTTTGTAATCTAAAGCAATAGTAATATGGCATACTTGATAACAGAATATTCTTCCTACCACAATATTCAGTTTTCCATCAGGAAGATGGCAAACATTCTGAAGAAAAATAGGACTTTCATTATGCTGGCATAGTAATGGCAAAACACCCCTGATCACTGCCAAACTGTGCCAATGTAGGTTTAGGAGAAGCAGTTCTGAGCTAGTAGGATGTCACCTCTCATTGCTGTGAGTTTACACTTACTGAAGATCCTCTTGAATGCCACAGATGCAGCCCAGTATCTTTAAACTACTTTGGTACAAGCGAAGACATTTTGTACAATATTAAGGGTTAACATTACCACAATTCAGAATGAAGGTTTTGTTTGATTATGACCCTACCAGCATTAACTTCAGCTTTCATTTCTTTTATATCTTCATTAATCTCATTCTGAAGTTTGCCAATGCGAATATTTATCTTTTCTTCAGTCTGTTGTGTTTCATTTGCTTCCATGGTTATCTTCTGTATTTCTTCAATTTTGCTGATTTTCTCTGACATTTGGTTGAATTTCATCTCTATAGCTCTTTCACTCATTTCCTGGAGCCAAGGAAAATAACGTTAATGATTTAGTATGCATATGAAATGAGTGGCCTTTCCCAGATATGCAATAGGTACTGATTAATCACCTTTTCTTACGTGGAATTTAAGGTGAAAGGAATTAAAATTTATTTCAGAGACCATTTTAAAATGACACAATAGTAGGGTGAAATACTGATGTATTGAAAGCAGTCAGATTTATTTCAAGACCCTCAGTCCACAGGAACTAGACATTGGTGACAAGGGAGTTCTGCAAATGTTGTTGAGGTCTGGAAGTCTCCCTCAAATAACATCCCTGTAACTAACAATGCTTTTGAACACTTCCTGAGAAGTATTACTGAGACAGTTTAATGAAACTTACTGTGTTTTCTTTAAACGTCAGTGAGAGTTGGTCAAGTTTTTGCACAAGCTCTTTTTCAATCCTCTCGTGTTCCTGTTCCAACCAGCTGCGTGCAGACAAAATCTGGCTGCTGAGTTCTTCAATAGCATTTTTTAATCTGAGACCACAGTGCAGTTTAGGAGGTTATAAGAGCAGAAGTTTCAGTCATTCAGCAGTTTTTTGTTTTTTGTTTTTTTTATAAGAAAAAATGTAATGACAGTTATTGCATTCTCAGTACCATGTTAAGGTGAATCTTCAAAGTTCACTGAATTCAATAAGGCAACATTGTTTTGAAAATTAAAGAAGGAAAGCACAACAAAGTAGCAGTTACTTATATGAAGTCTCACAACATTTTGAGGTACATTAGATGCAAATTCTTTGTGGCATTGAAAATGGAATGCGATCATCGTCACAGACCTCAAATCTGAGCAAAGATCTGACAGCCACTGATGTAACTAGCAGTGCCAGTTCGTGCAGCCCCCCTTGCACTGCCTTGTCTGCCTCGCATTTACACCATCCGTTCAGACAGACTTGTTTTCCAGCGAATGTTTGCCGTCTGAATCTGCTCTCCCATCTGGTTTGCAAATAGCCATAGTGCCGTAGCTGATGGGACAGCATGCGGGTGGCAGTAAGCAGGCAGGAGGAAAGCATCTGAATTGAATATAGCCCCAGATAGAGCCTGGCAGTAACACGGTGGGTTTTTTTTTTTTTTTAACTAATTCGAGAATTTGATTTCTCTCTTTGGAGTCACACTAAAGCAAGGGCACTTGGTGAGCTCAGTGCTGCAAGAGCACAGCCGCAGACCCGCTCCTTAGCCGATGGCCGCACCGGCCTGGCTTGGAAAAGCGGATCCCCCGCTTCCATCGCCGGACCCCCACCCGCGTCCCGCGCCGTGCGCGCCCCCGCCCCGCCGCGCTCACTCACTTGGTGTCCAGCAGGTGGAGCTGCTGCGCGCTCTCCTTGTAGGCCAGCTTCAGCTTGGCTTCCTGCTGCGCCACCGCCTGCTCCACGCGGCCCAGCAGGTGCGACACCTGCAACACAGCCCGCGTCACCGCGCTGCGTCCGGCTGCGGGCGCGTACTGCTGGCAGAACACTTCTCCTAAAAGCTGTGGTGCCGCGTTGACAAAGCACGCTGTTCTGCTCCGCAGCGGTTGTGACAGCGCGCTGCTAGCCAGCACACTGTACTGGGCCTTCTGAGAAAGGTGAAATTAGTGACAGCTGTTGTCCTACCACAAATTGTAGGTAAAATATTTTTGTTGCACAGAAAACGGGGAGGCTCTGAGGTGGAGTTATAAAGGATCCTTAATGTCTGAAGTCTGCTTGTATTTAGCGCTCAATTGCGTTCTCATGCCCAACAGGAGGGAAACCCAACACACGGGTTAAGGGATTCACAGAACCCAGACCTTTGACAGCAGTGTTCAGATACATACAAAATCATCTGGGAAGGCCAAAACAGAGAGAGAACACCAGACTTGCATCACTGGGGTAGTTTTGTGGAGCACCCATGTCACGGTAACATCCTGACCTCAGGAAACCATTCATATCAGCAGCCATTGTCATTTGTTTAGTCCTGGAGTCTCTGCAGGTACCCTGAACGCTAGCCCCTTTCCCACAGCATGCAAAAGGCAGCAGCTTAAGGACTTTTTCAGTTCGACCAATGCATTAATTCAGCTATGTAGCAGTACTCAATCTAAGGACTGCGTGCAGATAGAAATCATAGTGTCACCAAGGTTGGAAAAGACCTCCAAGATCACGCAGCCCAACCCTCCACCTACCACCCATATCTCCCCACTAAACCATGTCCCTTGTTACCTCAGTGACCCACAGCTTCTTCCTCAGTGCACCCCCCCAGGACCCTCCCCCACCTTTAGAACTGTGACCTCTCATGCAGGAAAATAATTCACAGTGGCAGTATCTGTTTGGGTTGAACTATAGCTCTACTGTACCTGTATTTCTGTCTCTTTGATTTTAGATTCTAAGATCAGCTTAGAGGTGTGTTGGTCTTTAGTTAGGCTCTGAAGTCTTTCATATGTGATTTTATGTTCTGCGGACAGTCTGGCTAGCCCGGCATCACACCTGTTTGAATAAATAAATACCAAAACAACAGTTGAATAGAACTTAAGGCCCAGGCTTTTAAAATCACCCACTTAAATTAGGCATTTCTATGAAAGTACTGGCTGTCTAGCAAAACTTTGTCTTATGAGGCTGTAAAAATGCTGATGTATCTCACCATATCCAGCAAGGTGCTCCTAAATGGGAATAGATCCCAAAAACTTTATCACACTCCTGCTGTGCTGTGGTTCTTTTGGCACTGACGTGTAGATTGTGTTGTTATCAGAGTAGGGGAAATTGCATTAGAACATCAAAGATACAGGATTTCAATACCTCATTACCTTTGTTATTCTCCAGCAGATATCTATTCTGGTGTGCATGATTTGCCTTGCATAGTTAGAGGCCTAAATTATTATGTAGATCATTTTTCTATTATTGTAGCTGTGTTCTGCTAAGCCTTACGTTCTTATTTTTGTTTGCCAAATAACAGTACACAATATATAGAGTAAACAGTGTGAAGAAAAGTTATGGTTTAACTTGCACAGCTTGTATTTAGGTAAAGCTGCCATTTAAAGCAATGGCAATTTTGGCTCACTAAAGACTACAAAATGCAGTACTGGCACATAATAATTACTGTTTCCTTTCTTCACACTGGAACATTTCTCAATGCTGTAACATTTTCACAACAAATGTGCTATGGAATACGTGCATTTCCTATCACATTTCAGAAATACTTTTGTCAGGGAGATTTCATCTGTGGTAATACAATAAGGACATAAACTGCTATGGAAAATATAAGTACTATAATTTCAGGAGTGAGACTCCTGCAGAGTATGACTCGTGTATTTATAATCACCAAAGTAACTAAAATTGATCTATGAAACTGGTGGAGAACAGACAGTAGTTACAATTTAAGGGAGGGAGAAGGCAGTAAATGGGACAAACTACAGCAGGTTAAACCATTACACAAAACCATGACAGGCCTTAACTTCTCTTAAGTTACATTTCAGTTGGAAAGCTGTCACTTCAGAACGTGTTTTCATCACCTCAGTTATAGTTGTGTTACTGTAAGTATGATGGTACACTCTATTATCAAATGAATAATGCAAAATATCACAAATTATAAAACCCGTAGAAAGTAATTTATTGTTTGTCAGTTCAGCATAGTAAGACCAATTAGTAATACCTATAAGAAGAGCAGCTTAGGTTTATAGAGTGGTAAATTCTAGGTCTTACCATCAGGCAGCTTCTTTAGAAAGGCAAGAAAAGCAAATGGCAGATTTTTTTACTTATGAAGATCTTAAATGTGGTGCATCTCAGATGCATCAGGCTCATTTTCTACTCAGTGTAGGAAAACCTGCCTACGTGTTATACGTCCAGGGCATCTGAAATGAATCAGATCTACAATGTATGTAAAAATCTACTATAGATGCAGAGTAGGCCCATTGTGAATACGCATAACTGCATTCTCTCTGGTATCTGGTATCAGGCAGCCTTTAGAGACACCAGCTTCTGTTCTGACCAGACTGCTGTATTTGTCCTTTCCAGACAAATGGTCTTAGTCCACAAGACATTATGTAAAGAAATGATAAGGCAGTGCTCACAGGTTTAATGATCTTTTATCACTAGAAGCAGACATGGTAAAACTGTTTAATATAAAAATTGCAATGTCAGGGACAGAAGGCAAGAGTAATGGATTTATCAGCATCTACATAATTTTCTGCTTGGTCTGTCATTGCTTTTAAATAATAGAGGTAATTTCTGTCTTAATAGTAATGCTGATTCTTAGGAAAATGGACATGATCATTCACACTGAATCCTGTAATGATGCTTTACAAAATTACCAATAAATGATACTTAATGAGAAATGGTCCAGAGACATGAGCTGCAGTGTGGATGCAGTCTCTGCCTGCTAGAGATGTTAGTTGGTTCTCTGAAGCAGGTGAGCTGAGCTGTGGGGTCTGTCCCAGCCACACTCCTCCAGAGCGATGGGCACTGAAGTGTTGGAGCTGTGCACATGCATGTAGGGACCCCTGCTCTCACTGCTGAAAGCTGCAACTCTGAAGAACAGGGAGCTGTTCACTGATACATGTTACAGAACAGCTGGTGTTAAGAAATAAATAGTACTCTCTCTAATACTGAAGTTGAATAAGATTTTAGTATATGTGTAATCACTGGAATTGAAACTTAGCCAGAATCCTGAGACTGACATTAAAATTCATACAAGATCTGAAGGTTCGGATGTAGGTGATTTGCCATCACTTGGCATATAGAGTGTCATGGCAATTGTCCATGTGTATACTTCTATGGTTGTATACTTGGAGCTGTTGGAGTGGGCTACCAGAGATTATCAAAGTGCTGGAGCACCTCTCCTGTGAAGAAAGGCTGAAGGAGCTGGGCCTGTTCAGCCTGGAGAAGAGAAGGCTCTGGGGAGACCTTGCTCTACAGCCTTCTAGTACTTGAAGGGAACTTATAAGAAGGAGGGTACCAACTGTTTGCATGGTCTGATAGTGATAGGACGAAGGGGGAATAGTTTTAAACAAAAACAGGGGAGTTTGAGATTAGATATTAAGGGTACATTTTTCACTCAGAGGGTGGTAATGCACTGCAACAGGCTGCCCAAAGGAGCTATGGGTGCCCCATCCCTGGAGGTGCCCAAGGCCAGGTCGGATGGGGCCCTGGGCAGCTGAGCTGGTGGGGGCAGCCGGAGCACAGCAGGGGGTTGGGACTGGAAGCCATTCTGTGATGCTAGCCTAGAGCAAGTGTGACTGACTTTGAGTTAAATTGGCCTACTTTCACTACAGCCTGAGCTGAACTTAGCACCTTGGCTATGGACGAGGAGAGGAGTTAGCCAATGTGCAGTAAGTGGGAAACCCGCAGTAACTGGATCACATTTCTAAGGTTTCACTCTTCTAATTAATCTGAAAGCTAGCAAGACTAAATGCTGAAATTACATTAGGCGAGTTTGGCTTATTTTATGTAACAGATATTGGGTAGAGAATCAGAAGATATTTATCCCGGGGAAATTTGACGTTAAGTTTCTGTATAGCACATCAACTATAACCTTGGTTATGATTTCCAGACATACCATAATTATCAATGACAGAAATACTAATGTACAAAGTAGAGTATGATTGTAAATGAAGGCAAATGACCGTCTCTCACAGACCATTGCTGTAATATGATATGTGGTAAAGGGAAGCTTATTTTCTTCTCCATACGGGGAAAATACAGAGCATTTGTATACTGAATAGGAGCTAACAGTTAGAGACAATAAAGTAGTTATCTTATGGTAACGAATACAAATGAATCCACATTCATTGCCCAGTCTGGTATAAGGAAAATTGGTATAATCTTTTAAAACAGTCTGATAAAGTGTAACCCAGGCAGAATGACAGGGAGTTGCCCTAAGTAAATAAAGGAGGAAGTCTTGGCAAAGGCTGTGCTAGTGTACCACTGCTCTCAATACCAAGTGCTCAGCCATGCAGGGCCATGGTGAAGCTCATGCTGGCACATGTTTATTTATGTGAATTCTCTTACTGAAACCGAAGGCACTGTATTTTGCTTCATAAGCTATCAGTAACTGCATTGCTCCAGATAAGGGCCTGTGTTGGGTCACTTAGTATTAAAAAAAAAGGGGAAAAAAAATGGAGGATGTGTCTTGCCCGTCCTCATGTGTCACAAGGATGTTCAGAGAGCTAGAGCATTTCTATGAAGAAAAGCTGAGAAAGTCCAGAGAAGAGAAGGCTCCAGGTGGACCTCATAGCAGCCTTCCAGTATCGAAGGCAGCCTATGGGAGAGCTGGGCAGTATAGTGATGGGATGAGGGCTAACAGCTTTAAACTTAGAATAGAATAGATGTAGGTGAAAAATACAGAAGAAATTCTTCCCAATGGTGAGGCCATGGCACAGGCTGCCCAGAGAAGCTGCGGGTGCCCCTTTGCTGGAGGTGCATAAACCAGGTTGGATGGGGCCCTGGGCAACTGAGCTGGTGGGTGGTGTCCCTGACCATGGCAGGGAGTTGGAGATGGGTGATATTTAAGATCCTTTCCAACCCAAACCATTCTGTAATGATACTATGAAATTTCCCATTGAGTTATGTATGTACTTAAATCAATTCTCATTTGATAAAATATGCTTATCTAGTTCATTCCTGTTTAGTAAAGGATACCTTCAGTGAAGTAAAACTTTAAAAAATTAAAAAAAAAAAAAAGGCACATAATGACTGTGTTAAACCTCTCCCAAGTATTCTTTATAAAACAGCCTAAAAAGTTACTGTGGAAACTTGAAAACAATTGAACAGTTCAAGAGAAAATTTAAATTCAAGGAAAATCCCTCCCTGATTATTTGTGTAGGCTGCTATCACTAAATCAGTTGAAGTATAGGAAAAAAAGAGAAGTTATCTGTACATTATAGATAATAGGTCAAACTCAGGACAAGTATAATTCCACTGAGGTTGTTAGTCAAGATATTCTAGCACAGACTAGTTCCTTCTTCTGTAGCTGTGCTAACCTATCTTTTATGTTACACTTTACAGACACTGAGGCAGATGTGCTTTGTGCCATCACGAGCACATTTACAAATCAGCCTGAAGTCTGTGTAATTGCATGGCTATAACCTGGAGTTTGAAGCAGCACTCAAACCTCTACAATTTTATAGCTGTCTGTTCTCTACATGTCAGGTAGCCTATGTAGATTTTAATGTGGTTAACCAATAATTTCATGCACATATTTCTACTTCTAAAATGTCTGCCAAAATGTGCAGCTATTATGTTCTTCACAAGTGCAGACTGTTCCATGCCTCCTTTACAGTAATTCTGCTAATTAGTCTTAAAGACAAACTACTAAGGCTGTCTAACCACAGTACTTTTGAAAGTGGAACAAAATCCAAATTTATATGGAATTTGAGGTCACTTGTTAAAAATTAATCTCAAGAATTAAGGGACATATTGTTAAGTTTAATGTGTAATCCTGGGATGCAAAGGATTACTGTTCATTTTCTCAAAAACACCGAGCAAAATTATCCTGGGAATTTTGCCAAAGTAGAATTCAGCCCATTAACACTGACATTCGTACTTCAAGATTAAGGCAACATTAGTTAGTCCCAGAAATATACTTTCATAATGACATTTACCTTGCCACTCTTCCACGAAGATCTCCTAAACCAGAAAGCTGCCGCATTTCCAGGCTCTTTAGGGTAGAATTTGTTCCATAGCTGAGATTGTCTCTGACGCGTATCTGTTCCTGAAGCATCTACGAAGTATTCATATGCAAATACACATCAGTATGCTACATTTAATGTACATTTTAAATGTCACTCACAATTTTTCAGTATTTCAGTAAAATCAGGTATCATTTTATTATGACTTCAATAGAGGCTGTATCTTGTACATACTGATACAGGTACTTCTATGTTATTTAACATTTCTTATTCTGAAAGTCCACACCATAACCTATTAAATAGAACTTTTCAGTGGAATGAAGATTTAAATATTAACATTTATCCATCAGTTTTTCCCTCCACACCCATGTTGCTCATCAAGCAGAGGTCGTGATTAGTCAGAAAAATGAGCAGTTGGGTTGGGCTGCTCGGTGTTGTCAGTGAGTCGAAGTGAAAGAAAGTTTAATACAGACCTAAGGCATTTCCTAGTGTTTATACAGCACAGCCTTTGGACTGAAGTTGAGCTGGGTATTTGTACCGCGTTAATTCATTTTGTCAAGGTTTTCCAGTGTAGCTTTTCAAAGCAAGCTCTTTAGTACCACAAAGGTTTCTGTGTTTACATGCTAATATCCTGTATTATTTTCATAGCCACTGGAGGAATTGCATAATTTGCAAACAGTTTTTACAGTTATAAAAACAATTTATAAGCTTACAGGATCTTTAGACCTTGTCTGAACTTTCCCATCCTGTGGTAAACTGTTATTAAATTAGAAGGACTAAGTAGCTGAAACTGTACTAGTCCAGGGAAAAATTCCTCACATACCTCAATGTCCCGGTTGAGCTGCCTCACGATTGCAGTTATGTTCCGGATGTGTTCTTCTAGGAGCTGCCTAGCTAGCCGGTCACCCCCCCCTTTGTTCTGCATTCTGTGCAGGGTGGAAACAATGTCCTCCTTAATGCGGAAGGCGTGTTCCACAAGTGCTGCCGTGGTTTTCTCATGGCTGAGGATTCTGTCCTCCAGCTGATCCACGAGGCTTGCAGACGCCAGTGGGACCGCTGTCAGCGCCTGGCTGTGCAGCGGGATGTTTCGAACCCGTCTGGTGGAGAAGAATGTTCAGATATGATTTAGGTCTGACACTAATCCCCATAGCATCTTTCTGCTGGGGCAGTACGATATTATCTTAGTGGCAGCGCTGGGGAGAAGCACCAAAGCACTCACAAAGGGCCGGCTGCTACAGATGAGTGGATGTTGTTTGCAAAGGCAGGTCAGGCTCTTTTTCCTACTCTTTAAAGAAGCTTACAAAGACATAGGATCTTAAGAAGAGGACATTAGCATTATAAAGAGTTACAGTTCTGAACTATAATTTGATTAAGAACCCAAACCCAAGACTCTCTGACAGAGTTTCAGAAATAATGCTATTTGTCTCTATATTTTCATCTTTATTCAAGCTTAACCAAAGCTGAAACTGTGGAAGGGAAATACAGCAAACCAGAACAAGATTAGAAAGGAGTAGTTTGTGTCCATTCCTTTTTGCAGTCTGTACAGCTGTCCTATAGTACCATACAAAACTTCTCCTCACGTGAGCTGGACAGGAGGATACACAGGTACAGAAAGTGAGGAGAGACCAAAGCTATGACAAGCTTCACAGCCTCAGAAGTCACGTTTATTTTTATTCTTTAAAACAAGCGTACATTTAGGTCTGCAGTTTTCAGAAGAGCTCTGCAGTACATAGCTTCCATGAAGTCAGTGGGAGCTCATGGATGCTCAAGGTGAAAAAAAAAAAAAGTGGACTATGGATGCATGCAATCTTTCCCTGATGCTATCTATGTTCTGTAAAGAGAAAAAAACGTTGTCAGAAGCCTAAGTAGAAGATTCAACCCTACTTTGAAAGAGGAGACATTTATTTCCTTGCAACTCTGTTACACACCGTGTATTGTCTACATTGTTTCTGCTAATGAACCAGATGGACAATTTACTTTCACCCTAATAACACTGACAGAGGTGTACCAGGATAGTCGGCTCTGGCCCTGAGCTTTCCAATTTTCTGTATAGTTAGAAGACTTGGTTTAGGCATAGAATTTTTGGACTTCTGTTCAGTTACAGTTTAAAGAATTTCATTCCGGAAAGTTTAAGTAAAAACTGAGTAAAGAATTGTGATCTGGGACATGGTTTGAATGAGTCTACAGTATTTCAGTTTGTTTGCATATGAAATTCCAAAGATTCAAGCTACAGCATTACCATAAATAAACAATTAAGAGAGGAAGAGAGGCACATAATACTCCACAATATGAAGATTTTATTTTTTACATTCCAGTTGTACCTTTCAGAATGGGCGAGAGTTGGGAAGATTGGGCTTCGTTGGGCCATTTTCTGGTCAATAATTTATGTCTGTTGAAAAAGTACACATTGAATTATTTAATGGTTTATATCTGGCACTGAAATGACTTAATGCTCCTGCTGAAGCGAACCTCCAAGAAAAGTTTAAGATTACGCTGACAGGTCTGATCTTGGAGTTTAAATATTGCCTACAGAATAAATGCATATAAAAATTGATATAAAGGAACAAAACGATGGGAACTACAGCCTACTAAAATGCTTTTATAGTGAAAGTGATACTCTTGCAAAGGGCTTGGTTGACAGCTTTTGAACTGCAATCTGCTCAACCCACAGAACTGGTTTGGCAGGACAGAGACAAACTCCTTGTCCTAGATCTGTCTGCTGGTCCCAGAAACCATCAATCAGCAAATACAAACGTGAAAAATGAGGGATTAGTGTAAAGCTTAAGAATGCATTGACTAGGGAATGAAATGAAATCCTTCACGACAGCAAGTAGTGGATAAGGTGTTTTTCAGGCAACCTCCATAAAATGTTAGAGATCAACATAGATTAGCAGAACTGAGTCTTTTATTCATTTATTTTCAAATCAGTATGTCCACACTTAATGTAGTAAATTCTTATGTAGTAAGACTATAAATTCTGTTTTAATTTTTAGATGTAGCCAGCCAGGCTGTGGCAGACATTGCAGCAGAGCAGCTCTGTTAATAGTGTCAAAAAGATCTCTCACTGTGACGCCAGTACTGGAGCTTTGCTCCATTGTCAGAAATTAAAATAATTTAAAAAAATAAATTAAAAAAGCTGATAGACAAAATCAAATCCAATTATTTCACCTTTTATAAAGCAAGTACATATTTTAAACTGTAACAGTGGCACAAGTGAGCGTGGCTGTCCTATTGGAGATCTGAGCCTAAATGCTTGCTGAAAACTAAGGGCTTATGTACAGAAAGAATTTTGCAGTAGCTAATGCAACATGTTGCAGAAACAGAAAGGAAGAGAATGGGCTTATTGAAACAAAATCATTCAATTTTAATCGCATGAAACATGATAGAACTATTCTCCAGGATCTCAAAATGCCAAGCATGTTTGTGCTTTAGGGACTTATAAAGGCACTGCCTAAAAAGAGAGCAAACATTGCCACAGTATGCATGTTCTATTTGTAGCACAGTGCTTCAGAAACTACAAATTAGGGAAAAAAAAAAAACAAAACAAAA
>VXAB01008894.1:474514-607154 GCA_013399175.1 Odontophorus gujanensis | reverse complement strand
AGGGGCGAGGCGCGGCGGGCCCCGGGGATGCGTGCATGCGGGAGGAGGAGGAGGAGGAGGAGGAGGTGGGCACGGGGAGGCACGGGGAGGCACGGGCCCCGCAGGGCGGCGGGCGGGGTGCGAGGGGCCGCGTCGGGATTCCCTTAGGGAATGACGTTCCGGCGCGCGGCCATTGGCTGCGCCGCGCCGAGTTCTCCATTTATGGACACGGCGGCCGGGAAGGGGCACCCGCCCGCGTTTCTCGNCTGCCGGTTCGTTGTAGGTTTCGGAGTGGAGTAACGCAGGTGTGAGTGACTCCCTGCGCGGAGGACTTGGGAGTAAACAGTGAAAACTCCGGTGCGGTAACAAACCGAGTTGGAAGTGAGTCATTGGTTACAAGTGTGCCGCTGAAGCGGAGTCCTGAAGGTCTGAGTAAACGCGCTTTAGAAAAAGAAAAACAACTTTCGTGCTCCTGTTGCTACAGCTCGGGGCGCGCTCTGACCCCCCCAGGCCCCACCTGCACGGGCGCGGCCCCGCGCACCTGTGCCCGGCAGCAGTCGGGGCTCCGTCGCTCTCTGTGTAAATACAGCGCTGCTGGGCTCGGGGAGCCGGCAATCCTGCCCCGTGGGGGGGGTGGGGGGGGGACGGCTCTCGGTGAGGGGATTTGGGAGGGAGAGGCCCGTGTGCTGGCCGTGAGCTGATTGTTTACCTGCAGATTGCAATCAGCCTTTACCCTCACCTTTGTTCCGCGGCTCTCGTTACGTCAGGGATGGCTGTGGCACCTGTGGGCTGCGGGCGGTGATTGCTGTGTGGCTGCTGCTGAGTGCTGGGTGAGGCCGGGGCTGCCTGGTGCCAGCTGTGTCTGAGCACTGCTCAGATCAGCGCACCTCTCCCTGCGGTCAGTTTGCAGTGGGCCCCAGCGGTTTCCTTCCAATGAAAGGACTGAATCTAAGTATGGTCCTTGTAAATACAGTGACTAATCGGTAACACGCTCAAATGGTGGTACCTTTTAAAACTAAGGGCATTAACATCTCCCATGAGGTATCCTCGTCTGGGAGCTGTTTGGGCCACTGTTGTCATAGCTGTGATTTGATATAAAAATAAACCTGAATTACATGAACAGTGCTTCTGTAATTGTCCTTACTCAGTGATGACAATCAAACCAGCAAACGTTGTTTTATGAGCACCACTTTGTCTCAGACCTTTACCGAATCAGTAGTTGGTGACCCATTAGCAGGTAGCTCTGTGTAACTTAGCTGGCAAGCAGGACTGTCTGCCAGGATTTCTGATGGCTGCTTACCAATATGAATCACACTACTCATATCCTGAAACTTTATATGCTTTTCTGTGCTGTATAAAAAGTTATTTCCCTTATTTTTGTCTTGACAAAAAAAAGTTTTGATTTCTTTGGAGGGGAAAAAATGTTCACACTGACATCATATGCGTTTGTTTTGTGCTGTTCCGGCACTTTGATAGAGCAGAGCATGTGATGGTGACACGCATTCCTCTTTCAGCCATTGTGTGTCTCCATCCTTAGGTCAGCTGGTGGGGCCGTGCTGCTGTGCACAGCCTAGCAATGTGTGTGCTCTTTTCTGCTGGTTTATTTTTAATCCGCGTCAATATCTATATCTGGTTAATGGTGTGGTTTCAGAAGGAGTTCTGCAGTGATGGAATGGGTGAGCTGTTCTGTGGCTGTATGCTGCAGCATGAGGAGGGAGTGAGAAAAGGCAGGGCAGAACTGCCCTATAGCTGACAACTTTAAGGAACACCTGATAACTACTGGAATGTGTTCCTTTTGTTAACTTTGTATTTCAGCTTTTTAAATTTGAGATTATAGAATCACAGAATGGCTTGGGTTGGGAGGGACCTTAATGTTCATCCAAATTCCACACCATTGCCACAGGCAGGATTGCCAGCTTCCTGATCAAGCTGCCTGGGGCCCAAACCAACCCGGCCTTGGCTACCTCCAGGGCTGGGGCATCCACAAGCTCTCTGGGCAAGAATTTCCTCCTAATATCTGTAAGGAAGGAATTCTTCACATGATGAGGATGGTGAGGCCCCGATGCGTGCTGCCCAGAGAAGCTATGGATGTCCTATCCTTAGGAGAGTTCACAGTCAGGTTGGATGGGGCCCTGAGCAGCCTGATCTGGGGGTGGCAACCCTGCCCACGGCAGGACCTTGGAACTGGATGATCTCTAATTTCAACACAGCTTGATATGCATAGAGGTCAAATATTCATCGCTCAATCCAGCATGATGCTGAGCATGTCTTGGTTAGATGTAGTACTTAGGAAAACTCTGCAGAAGTGGTAATTCTTAACTGCCTTGAAAGGACTTGCTTGGTTTCAGGGTTTGGTCCATTTTAAGGTCCCTTACACAAGCTGGTCCTATACTGTCTTAAATATACTGTCTTAATTTTCTTCCTGTATGAAGTTCTCAGGCAAGATGCTGACATTTCTGTATTTGAAGAGTGCTTTCCTGTCTGGTGCTGCAGACAGTAGCGTAAGCTCAAACCTCACTCTCTGCCAAAAGTGGGATAGCAGGGAGGGCAGCAGCACATGCTTCGCATTATGTCTAGAGGTGCATTCACAGAAAAATCTTCCAGCTATATGGTATTCCTGTTTTGTGCTATTTTATGTATCAGCCAGACACAGTAGCATGTTCAGTAGCGGAACTAGTGATTCATTCTTGAGTTTGGTTTAGGTCTGCACTGTGCATGTTCTCTCTGCTTCTTGCTAGTCTGGATCTTCAGAATGGTCTATGAATATATGGTGTGTGATAGCAGACTTCTTCAGAAAACATTAATGTAGGCAGAACACTGTCCAAATGCAGCTTTTGCAGCTGATCAAAGCCAAACATATCTGCAAATTATGTATGTCTGGAACACTTTTATAAGTCTTTGCATTCTGGAATTGCTTTTTATTCTCCTTTCTATGAGAATGGCATTAGTAGCTCTATGCAACAAAACTCTTTACCGGCCCTTCCCTTAACTTGAAGTAACTGGGGGTAACTTGCCCCAGACTTAACTGCCTGGTCTTAAGGTGTTGCCGCACGTGTGGGAGGGGAAAGCTGGGACTGTTCTTTGAACTGTTGTGACAGCTAGCAAGTGAAAGTATCACCTCAACTTGCCTGTTCCCCGAAAAGTTACCAGTACGAACTTAGCAGTAGCCTCATCTTGAAGTATGCTGTCACAATTGAAGCATTAAGCTTCAGTGGACAGCTTTGGAGAAGTTTTCTTAGCTCCTTTTGTAATGACATTAACTATAGAGTTTTCTTTTGGCAATACTAGTTTGATTTCTTCCCAGCTTCTAGAAATTAAGACAGCGACACTGGTGTAAAAGGTCATGCATGGCCCTATCCAAGTTACATCTGAGAAGAAAGAAATAGAAAAATGCAAGAAATCCTGGTTTCAATATCAGAAATGTTTGTGTGTTTAGATCTGCCAGTTAAGATTGTATGTATTAGTACTATATAGATAATGTAAATGAAAGTATTTGGAGCTGCTAAATAATCTTTTGTCTCAGTAAAACATAATTGAATTCATTGCAGCATCTGGTGAGGAAGGGAATGAAAAGGCAAGAGGTCATCTTTCTTGCTGAATTTCTGGCTCTTGTATTTACTTTGCCAGGGACCTTGTGTAACCCTAGGATTGAGCTTACTGTGCTTAAATTGCAGTGTTCTGGCATAAATTGCAGTGATTCTGCTGATAGAGACCAGCCTGGGATCGGGCTTACCGTGTCAGCTTATTAGTTGTCAGATTTCTTGCTTTTGGTTCTGGTTGCAGCCACAACACATGGCTTGTATGTGACAAATCAGTCTGTTTCCTTTTTCCAATGTGCTGTTGTAATGCAATACATCAGTCTGCTTTTTTTTTTTGGTTTTTTTTGATCCTGGTTTCTAGATCTAGATGCTGTGCTACTACTGGGAAGCATTAAAGCTATATTAGAAGGGATTTTGTACCTCATTAAAACAGTTGTTGTTCTAGGAGTGAACAGCTCAGAAGTTGAGGGGGGAGGAAAAAAATCAAAGCAGCAGTTCTCAGAACTGGGAAGTATGTTTTTTTCTTTTTTTTTTTCTTTTTACAAAAATAAGTATTTGGAGAATATTCCAACCCCTCTGCAAACCTAGAAATAATCAGGCGTAGACTTTGGCAAGAATGCACTGCGTTGTGCTATTATTGACTTTCTGAACGAAGGCACTTTGCATATTCAAGATTTTGATTAAAAGAGTACATGAGAGGTTTACATCAGCACACAGAGCAGTCCCTTTGGGAAGGAACCTAATACAGGTTCTCTTAAATCTTTTCTTATCTGTTGGAGCTCAGTCACTTCCCTGTTGCCCAAGAAGCTCCTTAGCAGACTGCAGTGTTGTTATTACCCTCTTGGAAGTGTCTTGTACTATTTGGGAGTGCCAAAGTATTACAGCTGCATGGGCTACTTGGTAACTTTTGCAACCAGTGGACTCTGTTAGCTGTTGTGTGTTGTTTGGCTTCTGTTATTTCTACTACATGGGCATAGAAGTATTTGTAAGTATCAGAGAAACACCACAGTCAGTGCATTTTCTCCCCGTTGTAGTATCAGAGCCAGGAGCTCTGATTTGGTTAGGCCTTGAGCTCCTGTCCTCGCTGGGCCCTTGTCTCATCCTGCTGTCATGCTGTGGGGTCTGTGCTGTAGGAGATGCCTTTCTGCTGTGCCTCCTTGAGTTCAGCTGCTCCCCACCTCCTGCTGCATCCACCACGTTCCTGAGATGCCCTTGCTGTCCTGCCCAGGAAGTATGGCTGTTGCTCACCTCCTG
Organism: Odontophorus gujanensis; assembly: GCA_013399175.1. Taxonomy (NCBI): domain Eukaryota; kingdom Metazoa; phylum Chordata; class Aves; order Galliformes; family Odontophoridae; genus Odontophorus; species Odontophorus gujanensis. The sequence goes on along the minus strand of VXAB01008894.1, from coordinate 602,382 downwards.
ACTCATCCTCACCCATCTCCTGTGCCCCACCTCTTGACTTCCTCCCTTTCTCCTGCCCCACCTCTTTGGCAATGCGATGCCCTTTGGGGAGAGCAGGTGTGCAGCAGGAGTGGTGTCTGGGCAGCATGGGGGAATTCCTTACCTCAGCTTGAACAAGTCATTTCTGTGGGGGAAAAGGTTTCTTACTGAGGGTAGAGTATTTCTGAGTGGTGAACCTTTCATAATAAAACATGCTCAGTATAAATGTGTGCATGGACCTGGAGTTACCCCTTCGTGTACAGCAGCAAGTACATCTGAGCTCGAGATGTGCGTAAGTAGCCTAGCAGGAGGGAGGGGTGCTCAAGGGTCTCTTTTCAAAGACAGATATTTAGCTGCTGTTAAAGCTATTAGTGGGTTGGATTCATAAGCTGTCCAGATTTTTAAGTTTTTACTTGAAACTGAGACTGTTTTTTTGAATAAAGCCAGTGAAGAGCTGTCAAGGAAAGCAGTGTAGGTAGTTGGAGTGGGGGTCGATTATCTTCAGTAGGAGTGGTGCTTATTGGAAGGGACACTTGAGGGGAACTGTGACGTCTGAGGAGTTGCTTACTGACACCAGAAAACAAGTTCAGCAGCTGAATGAACTGGTAAATATAGGACAGAAGTTAGCAGACCTTCATCATGCTTCTCAGTTGCTACTGGCCTGGAAGTGCAGCAGACTGCCCCACAGCTCTGCGTGCTGCTTTCCTGCTGGCAGCATGACCTCAGCTGCCACAGGTATCTCTGGTGGAAGTGGCTTCTGGCTGTTGGGAGCAATGCAGAAGGTGACAGTGCACCCACTTAAGGTGGGATGATGATAGCTGGATAGTTATTTAACCTACCTCACCAAAAAGGGAACAGAAATGTTTTAAACAAAACCATGTTCTTCTAGAAGCTGTTTTGGGGTTTTGTTCAGCAATGTGAAGCCTAAATAAATGTGCTTTTGGCACCTTTCAGACAGAGCTAGCAGTCTTGTAGTGACTAGCTGCACTTGTTCTGGAACAGGAAGTGTGTGAGGGTTTTTCTCTGCCAGCTCATTGAACCACTCACTGAATCACCTTCATCAGCTGAGCGTGAGTCTGCAACCAGTTTTCTGTCAGACGTATCTAATTTAAGTGTGGAAGCCATGGTCAAGTCTGAACAGTGCAGCCTGATATCACTTGTAAAATGTGGTATCTCCTCTCTGGCAAATGTTCTTAACACTCAAGGTTTTACATCTTTCATGCTTATGTCTTATGAACTAACATGCTGCCAGATGTTTGATCCGGCACCTACGAGAGTCTTCTGTTTTCAATCTAACATTCCACAGTGTTCGAGAGGCTTTAAATTCTAGGCTATTTACCATTGCTTGCTGTTATTTTTGTACTGATTTATGTCTTTTCCTGTGCTTTGAGCCACATATTGCAAATAGCATAAATACAGAAGATGGAAATCAGGCCTTTTTGTCAGTAATACATTTGCATTGCCAAGTAGCAGTCAAGAATTTGTCTCTTTGTTTTTTTCTGCCTTGAGGGGTACAAGTCTGTGCAATGCCGGAGCACTTCCGAATTTGCTTTTGCTGTTAAATCTTAACCCTGTGCTTATCCAACTTTGTAGAGTAATATGCTAGTTCAAAGTATTTTAATTTCTTCTTGCAATTACTGCTACAGAGTCTGAAGTCAGGTCTCTTGGGCTGCAACCCCTGTATGCTAATAGCTTTTTGGTATGAAAGTGCTGTCCATTTGGGGTGAGCTGGTAGGAAGGTTCTAAGGACGAAGTTGTCCTATGTATTTACAGCATTATATGAATTATATTTCATTTGTTAAGTGAAAACGGTGTTCTTGAACTATATTGAAGGAGTACTCTTTTTAGTGGATCTAATCTTAACTGCCTTTTTGTGGTACAAAAAGGCAAGTGTGTGCCATTAAGTTGGAGCAGAATTTGATTTGTGGGTTTGTCAGTTGTGGAGTAATTTATTTTCCTGTACTATGCTCCTGACTGTATTCCACATATACCTAAAGAAAGGACAAATGTGCAAGAAAACATTATCTGAAGAGTCATGCTTTTGGTACAGATATAGTTAAATGAACTTTTTCAAACTTGATGAGATTCGTTCCTGAAGGGAGAAAAGCTGCAGCAAAGCATTCTTGCTTTTCGAACACTGAGGTACTTAGCTGTCTATGTACACTGAATTATGAAATAAGTCTACAGTATCTTCTAATAAATGTACAAATTCATGTGTCATTAGCTTTTTTCTTGTTCTCTACATGTGCAGATTGCTGTCTAAATATGGATCAAGAAATCTGGTATCTTTGAAGAAGCTAGTGATAGAATTTGATCATCTAGGGAACAAACCAATTAGCCACAGGAATCTGTTGTATTAGGTCATTATACCATTTCTAGTTTTGTAATCTTAATTCTTGATTGTACGGATTTTGTGGAAGCAAGTTATAGACTAGACATGGTAATCCTGTTGAGAATGCTTCTGATGTTTTCTATAGTAATTTGAATTAAAATTTTGGGTAGTGTGGAAACTGATGTGTTATAGTGTATGATTTTGTTACATATGGCTTCTATACCACATACCATGTAATCATAGAATCATTTGAGTTGGAAGGGGCCCTTAAAATCCCCTGCCATGAACAGGGGTCATATTGCTCAGAGCCTGCTCTAGCCTGACTGTGCCCCTCTCCAGGGATGAGGCATCCACCACCTCTTTGGCCAAAATATCCTGCTGCAGCTCTTTATGTAAACTTATGGATTCAAGCAAATGAATAATAATAATAATAATAATAAAAGATATTCAACTGTAAATTAAAATGCAAAAGTAGTTTCACTTGTTAGCTGAAATAATTCAGTACTTTTCTGCTTCATCTCCTTTCTACTGTAAACTGGACTTCATGCAGGGCTGTGTTTCCAGGACTTGTTCCTGTTCTGTTGGTAGTCTCCCAAGCCTTTTTTGGTGCTTCCCTTTGACTTTAAATACACGCTGGGAGCTACTGTCTTGGTCAGTAATTGCTAGATTCAGCAAGCCAAAGATTCCTACCAAAATATTCTGGTCTTTGCAGTGCAAAAGTCAAAATAACTTCTTAGGGTAGGGCAATTCAGATCCTGGCTGTTGTGTGTAACCTGGACAACTTGGGCAAATGGTGTGAGGTGACTTTTTGTAGCTGGATGGCCTTGGTGAGGAGGTGGAAGTGTGGGCCTGCTGCAGTGTAGTAGTGCCATTAAGCCTGCAGAGATGCTTGCAGCAGAAGTGCTAAAAATACATCGATTGGGTCCTGAATGGTCTCTGTGTTGTTGGCCTTTTACTTGCTCTGTGGTAGCTGGTGGCTTTTCAAACCATTTTCCTTCTTCTTCCTCAAGTATCAAGAGGTCCTAATGCCTAGAGCCAGTGTGTGCTGGTTGTGGTAGTCAGCCATGGTGTTAGCATGCAGTGTTGGTGTGAGGAGGACTGTTTTTCTTCCAGTTAAGTGACAGGACACAGTGGGCTTCTGAAGGTTATGTACTGTTTCCCAGAACACTGCAAGGATCCACATCATTCTGTTGGAGTTCCTATTTCATGGATATGGACTATCAGCAAGGAGACTTGTCTCTTTAAGTTGAAGTTATAGTAACTTTTACAGTCTGTGCTATTTGTTGTGGATTGTGTGAATGTATTTTCATTTTAAAAGCCTAAATTAAGCTTGATATGGCTAGGAAGAAAAAAATGAACTCAGAAGTTTTTGTTCAGAGATTCTGATGTGACACTGCATACTTCCATAGACTTACGATTCAGGATTTGGCCTTTAATGAACAAAAACCGGACTTCTCTTTAAAGCGAAGTTATGTGGGAGGAGGCAAGATGACTTCATTGCGGGCGAGGCCACTACTGTTGTTTTCTGGTGCTGTTGTAGCCTCTGCATTGGGTTTGTGATTACAGAGGTCAAGGCATGGTCACTTTTTTTTGTGAGAGAATAGGGACAGGTGTTGAGCTGATCAATTAGAAACGAGTTTACTCAAGTGAAAAAGGACATAATAGTGTTCGAGTATGAAGCTCAGGCTGTGTGTTGAGTCCATTTAAATTCAGTAACTGTTTCTATGAATTCTAATGCTAATCTGGTGTTTTAAATGGCTTAAGCATACTGGTCTGTAACGGTCATTCTTGTCCCACTGCACTGTGTTATAATTCATACCTGTATGGCAATAAAGAACTAGATCCAACCTGCTGAAGAAAATAATTTATCCAATTTGATATTTGCTTTAAATAGCAGTTGAATCAGTATGTATGATGCTCTCCAGTTAATTAAATTTAAATTTGATACAACTGAAATTGTTATAGTTTGGATGCAAAAACAAAGGCTCATCTGTTCTAGCTCAAAGCTGCCTTCAAACAGACTGTTTTCTACAGAACTTAGTACAGACTTAACAGATCTTGGCCTCAGTCTCAGGGATATGTCAGTTGAACCTATTACAAAGCTATAGAGTGGTTAAACTTAAACAGCAAACGGTAGTACAGGATGGGACTGATTATTCTGTGTAGATAAGCAGTATTGTTAACTTTCAGTGTTTGTATGGAAAGGAATAGTTCACCGATTTACAGTGCCAGTTACTCAGCTGACTGTTCCACAATTCTTAGAGCTATTCCTGTGAGTACTACTCTTTAAAGCTGTTCTAGTGGTAAGTAGGACTTCTGATTCTAGAGCTCTTAATGTTTGAAATACCAGCACACCCAGCCCTCAGGGACCTGATCTCAGTATGCAGAGTAAGTGGATGACCAACAGTGGTTTCTTCCTGTAGTTTGTGCTTTTATTCTTGGTTCATTCTAGGAACACTTGAGAGGATACAAAAGAACAGTGAATGCTCATTCCCATATTTGGTATAATTCCAGGCAAAATGAGTATCCTTCCTCATTGAGTAATGGATGATAGTGCTTCTGGAAAATCCATCCCTCCTTAAATTATGGATTTAGTTTTAAATGGCCGCATCAGGCTTATTTTCCTTGTAGTTGCATACAGTGCTGCTTTCTACATAGAATCATGGTGATGTTAAGCAGTCAGGTAGCACTAGTAGAGTGAAGGGAGTTAAGATAAATGTTTGCTTCTTTAGAACAATAAAAGCTTGTATTTACATATTTATAAGTCCTTCTTCGGTGGCAGATTCCATTAGCACTATGCATTAGTAGGGTCATTTAAAATTACATTAAGAGTAGGATCGGAATTAGTGGAGGTTATAAAGTTCTTGTAGCAAAATAAACATTTAGCTTTTAACTGCTGATAGTGGAAGAGGAAAGAATAAATAAATGTAAAAGTCTGTTTCATCTGCTGGCTTTTTTTCTTTTCTTGATACACACGAGGGCAGCTCTGAAAGTAATCCTTCCTGTTTTATTGTGCCCACAATGTCAGGGGCAGATGTTGGTGGTATGGCAGTAGAGGCTGAACCTTCCCACCAGCATTTCCTTACGTCCTGTTGCTGTGTTACAGATAGCAGCAGAGGGGCAGTCTGACAGAATGGTGTCTGATGTGGAAGTGCTTGGGAACCAAAGGTGTGTCTCTGAATTCCTCCATGTGGAAAAAAATGGTATCCACTGACATTCAGTGACACTTGCTGAATGTTGATGGAGACCAACCAGTGGGCATCAGCACAGTGAGGTGTTGCGTGGTACATTTCAGCAGTGGTGACAGCAACATGAAAGATGGCCATGCAGGTTTTTGAGTGTTGGCATTACAGGCTCTTGTTCATAGCTGGCAGAAAGGTATAGCCAATGGTGATGACTATGCTGAAAAAGTGTTTTGTAGCTGAGAATTTGCTCTATCAACTAATGTTACTGTGTTCTTTGTATCTGTTGCAGTTTCCATGGAAATAAATGGGTGGCATTAATTTTGGAGCAACCTATGTAGTTGAACAAATTCACATTATTTTTTTGTATCCCCAGTACAGATCTGGTGCAGAGGGATAACCCGAGTCCAAAGCCTAGTTTGTGGCACAAGCACTAATGAAGAGAGCCGTACTTAAAATTAAGCTTTCCTGAAGTACAGTGTATTTGCTTTTTAATCACTAGAAACATACTCCCTACTTCCTGCTGACATAACCGGCTGCTTTAACCTGCTCCCATGCATCTCACCAGTAAAAATACCCCTTAATTCTGTGACAGTGACTTTGTTCTTTAGTTTAGGAGTCCTGAGCTTGTTAAGTGTCACAATCTGTCTTTGAACTCAGATTAACTAAAACTTAGTTGCATACATCAGCCTAACCAAAATTAAATTCTTCTGAATGTGTTCTTGGGAGAACTAGCGATCACCAATTCTGGATAAGGAATGAAAGTCTGAAACTCAAGCAGAAAAGCAGAACGCAATTTGAAGTTGTCAAATGAGACCTGCCTCAGTGACAGAAGATAAGTCTTAAGAGTTCTAAGCCTGTATCCCTTTGCCAGTCCTGGAAGTTTCTTTTATGGGGAGGAATTAGAGCGATGTTTATTCTGAAAACAGTCTTCACTATATGAAAGAAAGCAAGTGCTGCAGGAAGTATATTTGGGCTTTGTTGACAGTACAGCTTGTACTTCTCGGTGTGTAGGCAGATGCAGGAGCCTGCAGTCACTGTAAGGATGTTCTGGTGAGTCTGAAGGTGTAGTAGTTTGTGTGATGGAGAAGCATATTACCCCAGTTAGTGAGTTAGTCACGAGAAACTGTTTAGTCTGACACACCTCAGGGGTGTTCACCTGCTGAAAACAGGTTTTTGGATAATTTCTTAATGGTACAGGCAGAGGCATTATTGTACATGAGGTCATTGGGTAGTTTGTCAGTTGTCTCTTTCGGTATGGGGGTCTACCCTTAGTCCTGAATATGTTTAAAAATAAAATTGCAGAAAGATGTAGCAGGTGTGTTTTGAGGATGAACAGGAGGATTTTAATTTGCACTGAGTCTGCATAGCAGGAACCCTGCAGAAGTGCACAGTTTGCTTTTCTCCTGGTTAAGTGATCCTTGTGCCTGGACGTTAAGGTGGCAGCAGCAACTGTGGGCTGATGCTATTGTTTTTTTCCAGTGAGATTACACGTAATTTCTTCTTGAAGAAAGAAGTTTATGGTATTTTTCTGCATGGATTTAATGACTCAGTCCTGTTCATCAAAACATTTGCAAGTGCTTTGCTGTTGGGATAGCTGAAAGGCACTTAGTAAGTATCTGGATCTGGTGACAGCAGTGATGAATTCTTGTCCTTTTTACTTTGAAGGTTTGAACTTCCAGTAGCGGGAGTTCCCTGCCTACTGATTTCTCACTTCTGCTATCCTCTGCACAGACTCCTCCTTGTCAGTAACTTGGCAGGCCTTTTTCCTCTACTAGAATGTTTTGTAGAGCAACCAGAGGGTTGCTAATAGCTGACTTATGTAGGGAAACGGGCAAAAACAGTGAAGCTCCCCAAAGAGGCATGAAGTTCCTCAAATCCTATAAAGCAGCTATCAAAAACTGTTTGTCCTGTGTCTATAAGTCTGTTTTCTCACTGGCTAGCTTTCAGCTTGGAGCTGTAAGAGACAAGGCAGTCTGATTGTGACCAGCCTGTTATGACTTGTTCTGGATCCCTGATACCCAGGAGCAGTTCAGCAGATGCTAAGTTAGCGTAGTGGAAAAGACTTCAGTAAAAATTACCAGTGGTAACTTTCTACTCTTGTAGAATCCATTTAGGTAGTTGGAGAGCTGTTCTTCCTGGTTTGCAACTAAAAGGTGCAGCCAGAATCAGTGACTGGGTTGAGAGCTACACCTTGTCAGGTAACCAAGGCCATGAATTTTGCAGCTGGAGTCACCAGTCTTTTAGGAGAATATCCAGTTTTATTTTGAACTTGATTAATGAGGGCCACAACTAGATCCTCAGGTTGGAACTCAAGGAAACTTATTTCTTTGCCTTTCCCCCTCTAGGACTTTGAAAGTGTTCTGTCATTCTGCCCCTTACAGATGCAGGGGTAGCTATGAGGTACTAATCCTGTTGCTGTACTCTTATTGGGAGTGCAGGTGTACAAACAGGAAAAGAAAAAACAAAGGGGAAGTTAAGATTGCCAGAACAAAAAGGCAGCCATTTAGTAGCTAAAATTATGTCCAAGCTGGTAACAGGATACTGTGAACAATAAAGAACACGATTTGTTTTGTTTTTTTGTTTTTGTTTTGAAGTTCTGTAGCTAAATGTGTCCTTTTAGGGCTTGTTTTGCATTTATTTTATGCCAGTTGGAATTTGGGGGCTTGGAAGTCACCTCACATTAGTGAACTCATTTGCTTTTTTGGTGTGTTACCTTACTGAGGAGCTTAGTCATGGATTGTTGTTGGTACTTTTGACAACTTAGAAGTGTGCTGGAGATCTAAAACTGAGTAGATGCCTTCTTTTTGTGTCAGCTAGGGCAAGTCAAAACACTGAATACCAGAACTGGTGGGTGGACAGAATGCTCACTGTCTTTGGTTGTTGGTTTGTTTTTTTTCTTACTGTAGCTGCACTAAAATATACCATTAATATACATTAAAAAAATGTATTGAATGTAAGAGGGAATGGCCAGATCTGGGCTGGAGGGGCGGTGGGAGCCTAGACTGATCTGGGTACATCGTGTCCGGCTGCTACACAAAGTTCTGCACTTTCTGGGCCACCCTAATACTCTTCCCAGCTGTGCTGATAGAACATCTGATTCTAACCTCACGTAGAAAACTGGTGCTTGTCCTCTTGCTGATCAGTGCGTGACCTTGAAATATTCAGCCTGAATGTGTGGTCACACCCTCTTGGTGTCTGTCATTGTCTTCCAGGGTTTTCCCTTGGAGACCCTTTCCTTCCTTGTGTGTTTGCCAAGCTCTTCCTGTCCTCTGCCACAGCTCTCCCACAGCTGGCCCACTTTGTTACAGGATTTGTGTGGTCCTTGGATTTCTCTTAAATCTTATCTGTGAAAGTGTATGGATGTATAAGTTACACTTCCACAAGCAGTTCTGAATGGGTTTAACCTTGTTCAGGCAATAGTTCTTAAATGGTGGAAGCACTGAAACTTTTATTTCGAGAAGTGCTTAGTTCTCTGCATGTAGTGAGGGGCAGCTTGTGATGAAGCAGGTACAGTTTTGTTTTGTGCTCTGTAGTGAAGGGGGCTGAGAAGAAAATGGATGTTGAACTGTCTCCGTTCACAGACCTGGTTGTATGAGTAGGTCGTGTTATTTCTTAAATACTGTTATTCAGGAACATGACTTCTCAGTAGCTTAAGACAAATTTTCATCTTCTTAGTGTTCCTTACAGTAACTGCTGCTGGGTGTTGGAGAACTTCTAGAAGCAGTGCAGTGAGATGTATACGCTGTTCGTTTTGTCGTGCATTTGCACTAAATTGATGTTTATCACTGATAACATCTCCAATACTATGGGAAAATCTGCCATTAGATGTTGCCTGTGCACCACAGACCACAGTTGTGTGTTAAAGGATGATACAGGAAAGTCTTTTTGTAATATTGGTACCAGACTGTTACTGTATAACTTCAAATGCAGACAGAGTCTTTTAGAAGCTGTGGTCACCACAGTTCCTAAAAGCAATAGGATGACTTCAGGACTGGGTCCCAGAGTAAATGTGTTCTTGCAAAATGTTCTGTGGAAACTTTAATCCCTATAAATAACTGAAACCTCTTTAACAATTTATTTGAAAGGTCCTTTCCCTTATGATAGCTCTTCTCAATAACCACTGGGCAGCTTTGGACTCATCGGTGACTCAGTTACTGGTGTTGTGCTATGTAGAGTCCTGGGCTTCACCTGGTGCTCTCCTTTGCAAACACTAGAAAAGCCAAACCTTGCTAAACATTATGAAATTTGCTCCTGTCAAACTCCAAAGCACAATAGCTGCAGGCTGCATCCTGTGCTTTTGTACTGTGAGTAACGAAGTCCTGGCAGTCAGGCATTGCACAGGGAGTATGCAGAAGCATGTCTGCGTATCTAATTGTTGAAGCTACCAATGTTGAGGTTCTTTCATTAATTGGATGAGGCATGTTTAGCTGCACAGCATAGTTTTTTCATACTTAATGTGAACAATCACAGTGTTTTGTTGGGGAACCAAGAAGGCACAGGCTATGATAGAGATCATGTGCCTCATGTGCAGTGTATTTTTCTGCTGTTGCTTTGCTGGAGGGTACAGAACTGTGTGTTTGAAGGAACCTTGCAGAAGACATGTTGTTATGCCTCAGTTAATTTACCTGAGGAAGACCAGAGCATGTGGTGGCTTCAGTGTAGGTTTCGAGTGAGCTTGTAAATTCCAAGCCTGTGTCACCAGATGACTAACTGTGTAATGTCACACCCCAGCCTGTGTGCTGGCACAGTTGATGTATTCCATAACTCGTGCCTTTGCCTTTTCTGCTGTATGCTTACAGTCCTGCAACAGATAGCATGCTGTCCTCGAGTGACCTCAGCAGGATGCATGGCATGCTCCAGATGAACCAACCCCATACCTGCTTCCAGTAGCATTAATGGTACTAGGAGAGACCAGAATGACTGAGAGCTGCATACTCTTGCCTAGCATCACACCTAGTGTACAGCCACATCTCAGGGCTGCCAGAGTGGGAGGAAATGCGGCAGGTGTAAAAACTAGTGGCTTTTAATTAGATTCCATTGAAGTGGTATCAGTGGACATCTGAAATACTAGAATGTGGTTTTATTGTACTGTGTATGGAACATAAAATTATTAGGGAATTGTGAAGTGAGTTGTTGATCTGCATATTCCAGAACGTAATCTGGCAAGGCATCCCACTACACAGGATTTTAGACACTAGTTTTTGTATTTAAATGCAATGCAATCCGCAGAAGAGGTGGTTCACATAATTTATGATACAAGTCCAGAAATTCTACTGAAGTATGCATTCTAATAGCTTGTTCCTTTTTATCTTAAAAATGTTAACTAAGAAAACCAAGCCTTTCCTTAGTTACGTATGTATTGATAGAATGAGTCTGAAGAGCTAAAACCTGTCCTTTTGCAGTAGCAAAATAAAAATTCAGATTTGTTCATTTGCTATAGTTACTGTCATTATAGTACAAACTTAAAAGAGAAGATTTTTGTGTGTGTGTGTGTGCAAAAGGTTGCCTTGGAGGATACCTGAAGCTCCAGTTCCATGAGCAGTGATAATACCCTTTACTTCAGTGTAAATGGAATTTGTAACTTGTGTTTTCAGTTAGTCCTCTGAAATCTGAACTGTGTGAAAGTGGGTGAGAAAACTTATGATTTGTTGGTTAGGTATTCAATTTTTTTCTATTAAAAAAAAAATAAAAAAGATAGATGGGATAGCTCAATTGTCTTTCCTTCCAGTTCTGTGGGACAAACATTCATAATAACAGAAGTGGGAGAATAGGTTGGCAAGCTATTACAAATACCTGGATGTTTCACGGTTCTTTGTTCTTTTGTAATGCTAATTTTAAAATTAGGCGAATTGCATCTTCAAAAGCTTGAATGAGTTTCAGTAGTTCAGCTGTTGAATAATTCATGTTAAAGTTAGTTTGCACATTGTTTATGGTATCAAAAAAGAACCTCAAGCAACTGTTTAAAAAGAGATTTACCACCTTCCTTTATTCACCTCTGGCTAATAACATTTTAAAACAAATGTGTTGGCAAAATCTGCATCATGTGAAACTGGCACCTTGCCTGGCCTCCGCACTGTGTTGTTGGCCTCCTTCCTTCATTGTTTTTATTCCATGAAAGAAAAATGTTCTGTTGCACCGATGCACTTTGTTTGTTTCCGGTCTGTCTGTCTTTTGTTTGTTTGTTTGTATGGATGCTATAGCCCAGAACAAGCAGCTTGACTTGTAAAATGAGCTATGCTGGGGTGTTGTGCTAGGTTTACTTATAGAGGCTGAAGGAATGTCCATCTGTCTTTAGAAAACGTTGAGCTAACTTCTTCAGAGCGATGGTAGCATACTATCAAGGAATAGCTTAGGTTTTTTTTCTAATTAGTTATCAGAAAAGAGTTTCTGACAGTGGTCACAAGGAATTATGATTTAGCAGAGGAAGAGATCACACTTGAGATCCCTAAGAAATGGCTTTCCTGTAAACTCATAACTAGATTTTTTTCGATTAAAAATACGTATTTTTATGGAAATTGTTATAGAAATGTAGAAGCATGTACTGCATCAGTGCCTTGTTTTCAAACATAACAGATGAGTGCTGCAAAAGCTTATGGCAATGAGTCAAATTCTTGATAGACTAAGAATCTTACCTAATCATATCACGGCGGAGTTTGGGGTGAATATGCACTAGTAGAAAATGAACAGTAGTTGTGGTCTGCAGTCAGCTGCAGTGTCTGTTGCTGTACACATACCTCTAATTTCAGAAGTAACAGAAGGTTTAGATTCTGCCCTGTTGCTTAACCAGGCTTTGGAGCTGCCTGTTCACCTGAGCCATTCTCAAGAACCAGAAGTGCTATGGATGCCTGATGTGCTAGAAAATTGAAGGTCAGCTGAGGCAAAAGTGAGTAGCACTCACAGCGGATAAAAGGGACAAAACCATACTATTGTGTAAGTAGCAGAGTTAGAGATTTGAGTAAAGCTCCTTATGCATTCCAGTGACTGAAGTGAAAGCCCTGGAAATGAAGCAGTAGGGTTCGTATTATCTAAGGGCTAATTAGAGTGTGCTGAACCCTTAGAGTCAGCACCATGGGAGTCCGGAGGGTGTGTCAGTATTTTTTTCTTAGGAAGCTACTTTTATGTATAGCTTCTGGGATTCCCTTCACCACGTAGAATTCTTTTTTCCTTTAGTTCTCAGTCCGACTTGTGCCTCAGTGTTTCAAGACCAGGTGCGAGGAATACAAAGAAACTGGTGTTGAAGGAGTGATACATATTGGAGAGATGTGTGAGAGTTCGTTACAGGCCTGTGCAGGGTAAGCAGAAATCAGACTGGCTTTAATTCTGACACGTAGCTTTTGGCAAAAACTGTTTGCCAAAATAAACACGACGAGGGTGCACATGTGCAGCTGAGGGGTATGTGGCAGTGCCCTCCTACTGACCAGCTGCTGGTGTGGCATTTGGGTCCATTGGTTTAGCATACCACTCAACTGTACTGTTTTCATCCAGCTAGAATAAAGGCAGCATTTATGTCACAGTTGTCCTGTGGTTCTGAGGAGTTTATGAGGAGTCTGTCATTTAGCAACCTCACGTGTAAACTTGAAGGAAAGCTGCTTCAATACAATTTGTCATTTTGTGCCAGAATTTCGTTTTGACCTTTGGTCATATACTTTCGTACAGGGCAAAAAAAAAAAAAAAAAAAAAAAAAAACTTTGATTCTGGGGACTTCAACAGAACGTAATGGACTGAGATGGCTAAAAGCAGATAAATGCTCAGCTTATCAATATCCTTTTTATTTTGTTTATAGGTTGTTTGGGGCCGGAGGGGGGAAGAAGAGTGTTCTTTCTCAATTGAGATGCTAAGCTTAGATGTAAAGTCAATATACAGCTGGAGTTTTGCAGCTGAGTACTGTGTGAAATTCAGCTGGTTTTAGTTCACACTTCTAATGACTCTTTTGTTTGCTTAGTTTCTGTGGGTTTGATTTGGGGCTCAGTGGCTTGGTGTCAAAGCTCAGCAAGCTGAAGTCTTTGGACCACTGTCAATCTGAAACTTAAATGTTTTCCCTATTTTTTTCTTTTTATTTTTTTTCTCTCCTCAGATTTGGAGACCTAGTGTAAATAACGTGATTTAGATTGAATTTTACTTGTTCTGAGTTTTCATTGTGAAATTCAGTATTTGCTTATGATAAAAGCTAGCAGGCCTTATGTTTTGAGGGTAGGATGATGAAGAGTTTTAGTGTTAAAGAATATAAACAAATTACTGATTAATCATTTAAAATGATTATCCAATAATTAGGTTTTTTTAAGACTTAAATCTCTAACTTGATAGAGAAACAGATGATGGTGATGAAGAAGGGAATGGTGTAGAATGTAAAATACTGAATAGAGATTTGCATCAATACAGTCTTGAGAAGGTCATTCTCTTGTCCTGGTTTTCAATTTTTGGATGCTTTGCAGTTTTACACTGGAGTATTTAAATTGAACAAACTTTCAGTTTAATGCGGTGTCTTCAATGAAGAAAATGTTAATAGCTTTCTGATTGAAATTCATGGTCTGACATAGATATGGAAAAATTGAAGGGGACAGAAAATGCAGTACCATACTGTTATACTTCAGACATGCTTTAAAACAAAATTCCAGTAATTTGTCTGCAGTAGTATGCAGCAGTTCTGTTTGTTGTGTGTTCCCCCCCCCCCCAGGCTGGTACTTAGTTTTCTGCTGTTTCCCTTTAGAAGAGATGCTTTGGAACAGGCATGTCTTTGCAGTATTGATTTACAAGGCATAAACGGGTGTTTAATTCTGGTGTTTTGCCTACTTCTGAAAAATTGGTGATAGAGCTACTGGCTGTGTGAAACAAGTCTTCTTAAAAGTCAATTAAAACGCAATTGGAGTACATTCAGTGCTGATTTGGCTGGTGTCCCTGCTTAAAATGTAATTATGCCAATGCAACATCCGCAAGTCTGAATCTAATGTGTATTCTGTCTGCTTTCTATAGGAGATATATGACAAAAGCTGGTTTACAAATGAGTCAGTTGTCAGTAATCTGTTAAAAACCTATAAGATGAGGAGGGCGAGATGTCTGAATTAGTTTTCTGTTTTCTTACTCCAGTAATTTGAATGCTAAATATAAATGTTAAACATTCTAACATAAAAAAAAAAAATCAAACAAAAGGAAGAAATTCACAAACCTCAGGGGTGGAGTAGTAGTTTCTTGTGAAAAACCATCTTTTGTAGGTCAGTGGAACTGTCACTTAATAGGTTAAGTGGACTTCTGCACAGGGTTGATAAAAAAGACACTGCAGTTCTAGGGATCAAACATAAGCATGGGTGCGGCCTAAGCAATAACCAGAAAGACCCGATCATGTAGCTGTTAAAGGTTGTAGTGCAAATTGTGGGGCCATTAATTTCCCTTAAATAATTCAACTAACAACCTTTGGTGTTCCACTGGAGTGTACTCTTCATGTTCCCATTGCATTTCTGTGTTTCCATCTTCTTGAGACATCAGCTTTGCTGGCAGAACACTATGAGCTACTCAGCCAGTGGAGATCATGTATATACATTTTTAGCTTTATTATTCTCGGTGTCATATGAATTATTTTGGAAATGTAGAGGTCTGTGGAGTTGGTATACAAGCTTAATGAAAATTACAGTAAATAATTAAAAGCATGAGATCTAACAGGAAAAAGATAGGACAGCCTTATGAAATCTTAAGCAGGTTGTGTCGTTTGGAAACTTATTCACTGACTAGGAAAATATTGTAATAAAAGTCAGTGAAGTGAAGCCAAGGTATTAAATGAAAACAAGTTGGTTACTGTATAAAACAGCAATATCACGCTGTTGATGTAGTTGCCCTTATTACAGAGCTGACTGAATAAACACATGCTAGAAAATTAGCATGGTGGCAAATCTTAATTTCCATATGAATACTGGGTATGTGGAGGATGGTTTGGGTATGAGAGCATCACTAGGTTACACTCAGTGGGGTCTCCTTGCCTCAGTGTAGTGTTGTTATTGTTAGAGTAAAAAATCAGTCCCTCTCAAAGGGGTAAATTTCCTTGTGCAGGAGATTGGCCCCAACAGGTCAGAATTTTCATTCACTAAGTTCCCACTTGTTTACCTTGAGTAACTTAGGCTTTTCCTGCTGTTACCACCTACCGTGCAGAAGAGAGAGCACTTAGGTTTGGTCTTCACATGTGTATCTGAAAATCCAGGGTGGTCTGCAAAGTCCTTTGAATTGGACCTTAACAACCTTGGTATGGGGTGAGGAGAGGAACTTACTGTCAGGCTGGCAGGGGAACATGCTTTCTGGTGGTGTTCCTGTGGGTTCTGGTGTGGTTGTTGAGAGATCCTGCTGCTGTAGGCCCGAAGCAATCAGTAGGCTCTTTACAGACCGGTATGGGGCTGAAGGTATAGCTGAGAAAGGGAAGCCAGTCTGCTGCTCAGTGTGTGAATGTTGTCAGCTCTGATGCCTTCCCAAGAATTTTGTTTCCTGTTGCTTTTAGATTAAAAACAACTTTTTGAGAACTGATGTGGACTTGTAGGATTTGATTCTTTAGAAATGTGTGTAACTGATCCCTGAAGCAGGATGCTAGGAAGAATTCTAGCTTGTGTTATGTAAATATATATATATTTTTAAAGAAACATCTGTATCTGCAAAAACTGGAATAAAAATTAAACTTGGATTCTTCTAGAGTTAAAATAAAGATTTAATCAGCATGTCTAACAGTCTACCATGCTCTCTCAAGCAAAGTCTGATTTCTTTATGTGAAAACTGGAAAGCTAATAAAAAGGAATTTGTAGGCTAAGCCACAGGCAGCTTGCATGCTGCTGTCTGCTCCTGGTAGGGGAATGAATGCTCTCCCTGAGCCTTTTCCCTGTTGTCCTGAGTCAGTACCGAGGGGGTAAACAGGAAGCTGCTGTCATCCCACAACCTCTAGCATGTGTTTACTCAGCACCCTGTGAAATTAAAGCAACACAGAAAGCAGTTCTTACACGGGAACCTCCCCTGCTCCTGGGCCCCTGCTGAGCACCTCCTGCCCTAGCATACCCAAGCTGTACTGTCAGATGTGGCCTGAAGACATTGTGCAGCTCTCATCCAGTGTTGAAGCAGCCATTCTTGCAGCCACTTAAATGGGAGAATCCTAGATAAACTCAACTGTAGGTGCTGGAGTTCCACAGCCAGGCCTTCAGCAAATGCATTCTGTACCCTCTGATCCCAGAACAGCAATGGTTACCTCACCTGGCAGTCCCAGCTGCTGCAGTACTGTGCAGACAGGAGGGTATGCCCTGGTTGTGCCAACTGAGCAGATCAATGCTGGTATCTCAAAATAGGCTGCTTTAAAGCCACTGTGCAGTCCTGTGTGCAGACTAATAAATCAGCAGTAGACTTAATTTGGCGTATCTTACTTAGTCATCTTAGCTCTGAATTACACTGATGATGTTTTGAGGTGTCAGCACAAGGATGCTTTTTGGTATGTGTTGTGAAAAACCACTCTAGGACACAGTTTTCTGCTGTGCTGCAACTTTTGCTGTTTCATCGTGACTCTTATGAAACTTTGCTTTTTCTCTTTGTGGGAGAGTATATGCATATACATAGCATGTATGTATAGACACCCAGACATATATATATATAGTAGGTTGTTCCAAAAGTGATGCTTCCTACTTATTTCCATGGAAACCACAACAGATAGATGGAGCGCAACAACACTATTTAACAGAACAAATTACCAGCTACAAAATAGTGTTATTCCACGTAGTCACCACTATTAGCTACGTTTTTGTCAGCAACAAACAAGAGCCTGTGGACCACTCACAAACATCTTCACCAGTGGAGGTGACCTACTGCCCACTGCTTCACTGTACTCACATCCTCTGGTTGCTCTCTGTAAAAAGTGTTTGGATGTCAGTGGCTTCCATATCCTTCACGTGGAGGTATTCAGTTCCACCCCTTGGCTTCATCTGCAATTCTGTGTCAGCTGCCATTCTGCCAGACTGCCCCTCTGCTGCAATCTGTCATGCAGCAACAGAATGTAAGGGAATGTAAGTTCCACCTCTGCTGCCATCCCACCGACGTCCGTGTTTGTTTCCAGTTTTTGTAGGGCTGGTAAATACTTTTACTCACCTGGATCAAGCTGTTGCCCTGAAAACAGTTGGATTGCTGTTCTTTATTGATAACAGCAATAATACAACATGGTCAATACCAATTTTATGATCTACCTTACCTCTGTTATGTTATAAACAGTTCATTGTGAATTTAGGAGATGAAGACAAATACACCCAACAAAATTGTAATGGTTTACTAATTTACTGAGTTGTAAATCAATGTTATTTCATATACGAAAATGTAGTATTGTGTATTATTGGTTGAGAGTGTTGCTACATTGTGTTGAAATTAAGTTGCTTAGATTCCAGTGATCTTAAGGATAGTATTTTCTTAACTACATCTCTAATCCAAATGAAGGTCATCCATTTATTGAGATTGCTTCTATTTCTTTACAGATTTGGAGGTGGCTTTTTTCTTTCTGAGGTAGTTCTTCTTTCTTTCTTTTTCTTTTTTTTTGCTTCTGACATTCTGTAACTTGTACACGAAATCTGGTACACTTATTGCAACTATATTTTTAAAGAGCTTTTTTTTTAATGGGATTATTCAGGATAGTGGTAAAAGTAAGGTGATTTAAATCAGATTCAGTGTCCGAGAACCTTCAAAAAATCATATACAGGTAAAATACCAGACTGTATAAAAAGGTAAAAAACAGTAGAGGTTTTTGTACTAAAGTTATTGTTCACAAGGGCTGACAAGACAGTCACGTTATGGCTAACCAAGTTTTAAACTAAATGCAAGGGAAGATTCAAAAAGATGAATGCCTGGTATTTCCTCATTGTCATGCTTCACTGCTTTCAAGCATGTTTTTCAAAGACAAGTCATGTTTTAGTGGTGTAATTAAAAATGCAAGCTGGTAGTGTTTTCTTCCAGAGAGTATAGTATTTTCCTGCTCATAATTAAAACGTTGAACTAATCATGTAAATCTTTATTGTTGGGAGTACGGCATATTGAACTAGCAAAGGGCAGGCCTTCAGGTGGCCAAAGAACACAGTGATCACTGGTACCTGCTGTTGTGTTGCTCAGTGCACAGCTGTGTGCCAGGTGAGGGCAGCTGGGGAAAGCTGTAGCCATCCTCTCATGGTGTCCTCTGTGGCAAACAGCAGTGTGATGAGGGAGGTGATGGTGGAACGCCTGGGCTCCTCAGCCATTGGATAGCTGTTACTGAGTAGTGCCCTGATCTGCTCCTTGGTGTGTCCTTAGTTGATGGCAAATCTGCTGTGAATTGTCATTCCTAGAGGGTTACAAGCTGCACAGAGAAATCATTTGCCTTTAAAACCTTCTGTCATGAGAAACGACTTCCCTCTCCTGAGGCACTGCTGGGGACAGACATGGGCCTTAAAATCTCAGGTTAATGTCTCAGCAGTATCAGTCTGTTGAGAAAACAAATACCTTGATTTTATCATGAAACAAAAGGGTCAATAGGAGAGAAGGGGGAAGAGCAGCTTCCAATTCCTGTTTGTTTACAGTGTACAAAGAGGGCAGTGACTGGACAGAAAGGAATCCATTGGGGCGAGCTGTGGCCTGTGAGCATGGTTTGGTGCTAAGGGCTGAGATTCCAGGAGCTGGGAGAAGCGGGCAGGGAAACAAGTGGGAATGTCAGCTAGAACAGGACATGTTTGTGATGGCATTATTATAATATGCCACTGGTTTTACTTTCTCCGAAAACTTCAGCTGGCACTGATATACAGTGTGCACCACAGCATCAAGTGCTCTTTCTGGCAGTGCATATGCAAGACAGTGGTCCATGTGTAGAGCTTCTGAATCATGCTGTTCTGAGGTACTTCTCTCTGGGAACCAGATGGTGAGCTCCCACTTGACTTCAACTCCTTATTTAGTTTTAGAATGATCAAGGAAAAATATTTTTAATATGATGCTATGGGAGAATCTGTGGTATTTTGTCTAAATCCATTGATGGTGTTTTCAAACTACGTATTTCAATTAACAATAATAATTTATTTTTGTAAATCTGACACACATAGGAAGACTTACAGTAAATTAACCATAGACAAATTGTTTGCTGTTGACTAAAAAAAACAACAACAAAAAAAGTTCTTTTCCTGAAGGGGTGCAGCAGATGCACTACTACTACAGATGCAGGGAGCACTGCAGCTGTACGGAGTATTGTGGTCCTTGGCCTCTGAGATCCCAGTTACCATGCAGTATTTTGGGGGAGATGATATTTAAGTAGCCTTAGAGTACACACGTGCTCTAATATTGTATGTGTACCGAAATGAGTTTTAATACTCGATGGAACTGTGATAGCACATATTGGTTTAAATGTGCAGCATTTAGTAGTAATATGTTTGAGATGTATGGTTATGAAAAACCTTTTAAAACCTGTTTTTAATGGAGAAGAGTGTCAGGAAACACTATATGGGCTTATACAGCTAAGATAAAACTTGTTGTAATTGTTCTCTTGTGTTTTTCTCTTGTCTTGCACAATATAAGTGTGCCATTTAGAGATGAAAAGTCAGTGTGAAAGGATGCTGCTCAATGAGACAGTTGGCATGGCATACATGTACAACCTGACTAAATTTTGCAGTTAACATACCTGTTCTTAATCCATCACCATCAGAATTTTGCTACTCATGCCACTGTGTACAGGTGAATTGTAGAACGCCTCTGGAGGGCTGCTTGGTCAGTCAGGTAAAGCAGTTAATGTTCAACATCAAGTCAACCCTGTTAAGTAGTTAACAGCATTGCATTTTCCTGAGATTATTTCTTGGAACGTTGTCGAACCCAAAAAGCTGTGGGATAGACAACGTACATTTACAGCTCATTAGCTACTTTTGTGGCTGCCTACTGTCTGTGTAAATTGTATGAAAAACCTAGGCATGCTACCACGATCTGCTCCTAAGTTCATTCATGTCTTTAATTTGTTCTGTAGAATCTCTCTCTGTGCCTTTTTATAAAGAAACTTTATAAAAAAAAATATTCTGATGCAGTGCCTGTTCCCCGTAGTCAAACACTGAAGTAATTTTTGTATTGGTGGTTATTTTGTTATTTATCTTACAAGTGTTGATGATTTACTGAGTCCTGAAAAAATTTTTGTCTCCATTTATGCTTCCCCTGTGTTCAGTTTAAATTCTTTTATCTTTGTCCATTTAGCTGCAGCTTCTGTCTTCCTTTAATTTGGTCTTTCAAGTATGGTTACATCATTGCAGTGAAGGTCTCTGTTCTAACATTATGTACGCGAGTTATTTTGAAGTGCATTTCCACTGTGGCTTCTCAAGTTTCAATTATCCTAATTGAGGACTAAGATTCATCTTAAGTTTTTATAAAGTGTTTTCTGCTGAGGAGAGCAGAATGTTTTGCTTCTTTGGAATTTATGAAAGATTTCTGTAACTGGATGGTAACAGTTTACTGTTTTGGTGGATGATACTGGAAGAAGCTGGTAGAAGCATTGACATCAGGTGTAGATGAAGTGGTGCGCAACATGGTGTGTTGTGTTCACGATACTAATCTGAGCAGAGAGACAAACACTTCCAAAACTGCAAGGATTTTGTGCAATAGCACTGTCATACCTGAAAAGGGAAAGAAAAGGTCTTGCTTAGGATCATTTGATACTTAATCCTTCATGGGGACTGAGTCCCTACTGGATGGTGATGGAAGATGAATATTTGCTACAGAAAACAGCAGTCTGGAATGCAGTGTGGCGATTCTTCCTGTTATGGGAACCAAGGAAAAATTTTCTGTGATATGTAAATTGTTGTAGTTTAGACAGCACTGATAAAGTGAGAGATAAACAAGGCACTTTCACAGGGGCAGAATAGACAGTTTCTTCTGATCCCTTGTTATTAGCACTTTACTGTCAGATGTACTATTTTTAGACAGCTTGAAATACAAAAATATTTGCTTTTTCTCCAGTTAAAAGAGAACCCTGTTGTGACACAGCATGATTCAATCTTTTTATAACCACATCAAATACGTGTTGCTTAGGATAACACAGAAATACAAAAACAGCAGAAAAGGCAAGAATAAGAAACCAACAGTTGCTGTTGTAACACAAGGTGTGCAGCAGCAACAACAGTTCTGAAAACAAATGTCTCATCAGTATTTGTTATTCATCCTGAACAAAACAATAGTGTACTTTAACTATGTCATACCAAAAGTAGTACAAGGAATCTAGAATGTAAATAACTACATACTAATATTGACTACATCTCCAGGGCTGCCCTGGCAGTAAGTGATGAGATCCACTCGATGCTGATGGAGCTGTCACCCTTGTGTCCTCAGTAAAATGTTCCTATCTCCTGCTATTCATGTATTTATTGTCTTAAACTGTTAACAAGTGGGTGCTTAGAGAAATTTGTGGCGTGGCAGTGGAATTTATTCTAGGTTCTTCAGAGTCTTGATAGCTTTGATGCGGAAGATGGTGAAATTGCTGAGGTGTGCAGGACAGCACTGCCATTCCCAGCCCGTGGCTGCCTATCAAACAGTAGGACCTTGGCTCACAGTGCCGTCTTGTGACTCATAAATATTGTTCCTGTCAGAGAGCAAAGCAGATCTGATTTTGAGCCCAAAACAGCAAACAAATGAATAATAATGGCTGACAGCAGTGCCACCACACGCCTTTAATTTCAGCTTTTTGGCCCAACTGCGTTTCCGTGCACTGCTCCAAATTCAGCTCACAGCAGCCCTGACAGCCAGACTCTTAGCACTCGCTCCTGCTCCCAGCCACAGCTTTTCACCTTGCAGAGGTACTGTGGCTTTTAGCAGGCCACTGATAGGGTTTTGTCTGTTGTAATCTGCTGAGCTCATCTTTTGGCATCAGCATAGGCTTGTTATTGTAACACAAGGACTTGTATTTGACTGCTCGACCCAGGGATGGACAACCAGCACTTGTGTCAGCCCAGGCTTTTCCATGTTGCTATTTCATTAGGCTAATGAAATAAACAGATTAGTACAACATCTTTTTGAAAATCACTTTACTGGTTCACTTTGGTTTGCAAGGGTTTAAAAAGGAAGTCCGTGCAACATCAAGACTCGGAGAAAAACATATTCTGAGGTGTAATTTATCATAGAATTGTTTGAGTTGAAGGGTACCCTTAAACGTCATCTAGCCCAACTCTGGATACTGATTCCCAGAAGCACAGCAGAATCAGAGATGAAAAAATTATTTTTTATTGCATTTAATCAGTGTTTGTCTTCCTGGCAGAGAGCTGATGTTTCTGTCCACCTCTGAAGTGCATACAGCTTTATGAGCTGATGCTCTATGATCATTCCTACCTATGTGTCCTTTTTTGCTTTTGTTGCCTTCATACTCTATTTCACTGTTACCAATTTATTACTACTCATATTCTTTATTATTATTAAAACCTGCCTGTTCAGTTATCTTGGTTTATTTATAACTCCTTCAAAGAAGGAGTAGCTTCTTCAAAGGAGACAAGGCTAACTAGAATTTGATTACATGCAAGCTTTTCCTGCCTGGTGTTACATTCCTTAGAATTTTCCATTCCATGAGCAGATCCATTTCCGTCCACTGCCTGTGCCTCTTCATTAGAAAGTGAACAATATCAGCCCTTAGGATTAATTTATGAGGAACAGCATTCCTTGACTCTTAAGTTCTTCTGGTTTCTTACCTACTGTTTGGCTAAGTCTGTATAGCTTTCTACAGATCCAGTTTACTGAACCACTTGAAGTCATCAGTTAAACATCCATACTGTGTATGTATATATTACAGTATTATTTGTCTGATTCTGAAAATGACCCTGATCTTATTTTCTCAAAGAGCATTTTGTTCAATTTTGTCTGAGTTCTTTATTGCAAGCATATCAAATATAATTTTGAGATGGAAAATTTTTCATGTTAGAATTTGGGACAGACATCTAAAGTACATTTCTCTTATTTGCTTCTTGAACAAGTTTTGAAGACCTTTAGGAAATGTGCAGCACTGCAGAGGTGTGAAGAGTTCCTTTACAACTGCTATGGCATGGATTTATTCAGTTGACTTATGATGGGAAGATTTTTTCTATTTCAGAGTGATAGAAGAATCAGTTAACTGTTAGCTGGTGGCAGCACTGGTTAGAAGGGGCTAAAGTTGATAAATTTGCATCAGACTTTGAGGCCACCATTCTGTGATTTATGGTTGGAAGAACAAGAACTTGAGGGTTGACATATAGGAACAGCACTTGCTTTTGCTGCTTGGACTGAGGAGATGCTAGCCGCTACCATGCATCCTGCTCTGGTTTCCTGAGAAAAGGCAGGGTGAGAGCAAAGCTTAAACATATAGGTGAAATTAGTCACTATTAAAGCTTGAATTTACTTCTAGATCCATAGAAGTCTCATAATAGTCTGCCAATGATTTGCCACTTCTCTGTGTATTTCCGTGTATGGCTTTGCTTCAAGGAAAAAATAGGCCCAGACTACAAATAGAAGCTTATCTAGAAGTGATTCACTATTATTGTCAGCTACTTGGTGCTACAACTGTCAGCTGTCTTCCATGCAATTGGTTTCCAAGACATTTAGACTGCTGCCTTTCTATTACTCCTTTTTGCTGCCTTTTCCTTTTGATTGTCTGTGATACTGTAGCACTTGCATTTGCTGATAGCTGCACGTTAAGTCAGTGGGTAAGCACTGGGGAGAGCAGCTGTCAAGGTAAGCCAGGTCTTCTGGCACTGCCCCTCTTGCTTGGATGGTTGCATTGCTTTTGGAAGAACCTTCTGGCGCAGTCGTGCATATGACTTACAGTCAGCAACAGTTGCTGACTTTCATAAACTTTGCTCTTACACCAGGTATGTACATGTTTTCCATACATCCCATAGCTTTGTGAGCTCTGTCCTTTTCTCACTGAACTTGCTTACCACAGCTTCCAATGGGGAGCTTGGTTGTTTCTTACTTACCCGTTTTCTGTAGCTTACTCCATTTTCCAATACTAAACCACACTCTGCATAGCTTTATGAAAACTGTCATTCTCTGTGTTTATTTTTATACTGTGCCTTTTTTTATCCACGCTGCCTGTCTTTTTTCAAGCTCAGTATCACAAATAGCTGATGAGTGCACTGAAGGAAATTGTGCCTTCCTGCTGGACTTCCCTTTACTCAGATAACCTGACCTCCAGCTGAGTTGTCAGTCATATGTCTTATAACAATTTCCAAAAATTAATTGGTTCCTTCATTTACTCAGTGCTTCCAGATCATTGCTTCCATTATGCAAATGTGAAGTGAACATGTCTTATGCAAGCTAAAAAGGGTTTAAGATTATTATTTTATTAAAGCTCGTGTAAGGTTATTTGGTGTTTAAGAGGTCTGATGTGTGCTTTCAGGCATATTTTCCTCTGCTATCCTATATTTAAAAGTATTCTTTTCATTAATAATAACAAATATTCTTCAGAGTTATTAGCAGTGGTAGAAGTAGCATTAATAGTAGTAGAAGTAGTAGTGATAGATAGTAGTAGTGGTAGCAGTGGCTGGAGACTTAATAAAACCAGGTGTAAGGTCTGGAGGTCCTGTGCTGTCTGCAGTAGGCAAATGAGTCTGTTTTTAGTGTAATTTAATTTGAGATCAAATCCAGCTGGTTTCACTTACCATGTGTGATTGTGCATTGTTTTATTCCGCAAAATACTTTATAATACGTTGCACGTGTTCTGATGAATAAGGCTTGATCTTGTTAAATACGTGAGAGCAGTGGAGCCACATCTCATTGTTTGAAACTGCGATGCTAAAAAATAGGAGTGCACCAGATGACTGTTTTGTTAGCCACGTCTTCCTTGACAGCATATATGGCAATTTATTAGTGTAAAATGTATTAATTTCAGCATTACTAGTTGTGTAAGCAAAAATGCAGGAGTGCAGAACTCTGTGAGAATTACCTGTCAGATTGCAAGGTGTGGCTGTGGGATTAGAGAGCATTTAATCTTGACTGGATTTAATGTGTTCATGGGTGCATCCATAGAAACCTAATTACAGTTCAAATCAGCTGGAAAAAAACAGATTTTGATTTCAACTGGTAGAAATTGAAATGTCACGAGTTTTCAGTAGCATCCTGAAATAGTAGTCTCTAAGTGTGGGGAGAGATTATCTATTCAGATGTCAGTTACACACGGTGACTAACAGCTCAGAAGGGACTGTTCAGACACGCAGCCTGTCAGGCTGTGCAGCATCATCTGCAGAACACCACTGAGTGCCTTTGACATCAGTCTCACAGCTTCCATGAGAGTAGCACTGTATGCCCAGTTTGGGATTAAAAGGCTGTAAAGGGTGGAGAATCCATGGTATCCCAATTTAATTCAGTTCAGGTGGTTAATTATCCTCATGAATAATAGTTGTGTGGTAGGAGTCTGTTTTTTGCATCCTTAGTTTCTAAGGTCTGTATTTCAATTGGAACAGTATTTTTTCCTCTGCAAGTTTGAGAATTGCCTGATGTCTGAGATCATTTCTGTGTGTAGGCATTCACATAACCCTGAGAAACTACTTCTAATTTCGGAGGGCAGGGCAGTGCTTTAATTAATAGTTCAAAGATGTGTAAGGTGACGTTGTGTATGCTTTTCAATAACTGGATCAAGGGATAATATTCAATGTGAGCAATATACTTTGGAAGTTGGAGTTTGAATGGATTGCTTTCAATTATTTCATGCTAATGAGAAATATAGTAACCTTTTTTTATACTTGTGTTTTTCTGCAGGGAAGCAAAGGGCACTACAGATATCACTGGCAGAGCCACAATGTCAAGCACAGCGGAGTGGATGATATGGTCCTTCTTTCCAAAATCACAGAAGATTCCATAGTGGAGAACCTAAAGAAGCGATACATGGATGATTTTATTTTTGTATCCTTTATAGTATTGCTTTTAGTTGGACCCTGTGGGCTTGCTGACCCAATGCAAAACTAATGACGTAGATGTATTCTATTGAAGCTGATTACAATCCTGTGAGTTTGTTATGGCAGTGCACCTGAGAGAACAGAAAATCTGAAGGTTGAAATTAAGATCTGTACAATGCTTTTAAGGTACTCCTTTTGATGTGTGGTAGTTCTTGTTGTTGCTGAGGATAATCTTGTAGCTTCATACGTTTATATGTCCTTGTGACTCCTCAAGCTAATTCAGCAGTGCTACTTGCATGATGATTGCTGATAGGTTTAAGCCTTACATACACATTTTGAGATGGTGTTATCTTCTTTACCTCCCAGATTCTAATGCTTTCTCATTAGCATTTCTCCTCTGACATAACCCTGTTTACAGCTTGTTCTGAATCATGGGCTGATGAAGGCACGTGACCATGTGAACATCTGTAAATCTACAATGTTTGTGCTATAATCTTCTTTTTTGTTTTGTTTACTATGATTAATGAAAATGTGAAAGATTTAAATAGCCAAATGTATAACCCAGCAAGAAAAACTAACTTCAGCACCAAGAATGTTTTCGTTTTTGGAAATGTTGTGTGAAATGACTTCCTTGACCTAAAACACAAGTCCCTGTTTGATTTTTAGCTTTTACAATGTAACATAAGCTACAGTAATCAATTTTGTAACCTGTGGTCAGTGGTAATACTGTTCCTTCTGCTTTAACCATTTTTTGGTACCAGCTAGTAGTGTCTGGAGCGCAGTTTTTTCAGAGTTTTATTTCTTTTTATCAGAATGGGAGAGAAATAGAACATCTCCTGACTATTTCCATATACTCAGCCAGTAAAAGCTTTAGCAAGGACTGACAGAGGAGAAGTCATGTTGTAGCTGTGCTGACATTTCCATCTCAAACTGCCTAAGTTTTTTGTAAGTTCATGGGTGATAAAGTTGCAAAGAATTTGTTGCACTGGTTGTACTGGGGAATCTGTAGCACTCTTCCTGGTAATAAAACAAACACTTCTGTCACTGTGAAGTCCTGCATCTTCCATGCACAGTGTTCACAAAGTCTTCAGTGCTTGATGCTTTTCTTTCTTACAAAAGTAACAGATTAACATAGAGATGTTTTGGTTTTTTTTCTCCTTTTACTGAAGCAGATTGTATATTTTTCAAGGGGTCTGGTGATCACATGGGCTATCAGACTCTTCTTTTAAAAGCATTATAATTCATTTGTGTGGAGAAAAATAATCCTTTTGCAGTTCTGTGCAGGCTTTTTGTTCTAAACTGAGACCATCTCTTGAATCTTTCAGCTGTTCTTATGCCTACCCGTGAATGAATATTCCTCTGTGCTACTCTGCACAGAGATTACTGATTCTTCCCAGAAAATGCTGGTATTGTTACCAACAAAAAACTACCACTTCAGATGTTTATACTGACACAACAAGTGCTTGATATATTGGAGGCCCAGATGTCACTCTTTGAATTAAATTTAAAACTGTATGAAGAAATCATTGCAAATTAATAATACTGAGATTACGTTCACTCATCTGTAGTTCTTCTGTCACTAACCTGATACTATCTTGGACTGTGGTACCAACACAATCAGTTCTTTCACAGGTTAACACACCAGCATAAATTTCTCGGTTTTCCAACTTAGGTATGGAAAGCTTGGACAGTAAATTTGTTTATGAGCAATTTCAGCTTGTTCAGTGAAACCAACAGTTCAGTATTTTGAACTCACTGACATGGGTACACTGCTAACTCCCAACTCAAGGAGCCAGTCCGGCCTGTAAAATAGTACTAATTGTTTCAGTTGTGTATATAACAATTCATTACCTACACAGCAAGTGGAGGCAAATGTACAGTTGAATGTGGAACTGTGAAATTCTAACGTTCAAAATACCACAAAAAACATTTCTGGGAATAGTAATAAACTGCAGTGTTTCATAGGGTATCCTTCAGGATAAGTCTTCCAGGGACTGTTAACAGTTAAACTCATAACATACCACCACAGCACTGAATTACCTAACTCCCTTAGCTCCCTGCCATGTACACAGAGCTGAGTAGTTGTCCAATTCAGCTCTGTACGGGCGGTTTCCATCTGTCTGCATGCTCAGCACAATCTCTGTGAGATCCGAATGTGTCAGTACAGCTCATTCTGTGAAGGTCAAAACAGTCTTTTCAATACTAACAATATGCTCTCCTCTGTTACAAAGGAGCAAAGCAGTTCAAATATACCATTTCCTTTCTGTATTTTTGTTAAGGGAATGTTGGACTTGGGCCTGTAATACATGTTCCTGTACTTAACTTGTCCTAAAATAAATATTTTGATATGATAAAAGTATCCCTCTGAATTACACGTTTACATTCTTGTAAGCCTTCTTAATTTCATTTTTATTAATAAATGTTTTAAGCTTTTTTTTTTTTTTTCTGTTATTTGAAGCTATGGAAAAACTGACCATCACTGGTGGTAAGATACTACTGTATAAACTGTAGTTACCTTAACTACTTTTGAATACAGACATATATTGGCTCTGTATTAATCTCTGTGAATCCTTTCAAGCAAATGCCATATTTTGGGGAAAAGGAAATCGAGATGTACCAGGGAGCTGTAAGTAAAGCAGTCTGTAATGTACTACAATATTGGCAGGCATGTAAATATTGTTCCACGTGGTTAAACTACTGGAAGCATTTGTTTCTGTGTTTTGATGGTATTGTATTAACCTGGGAGAATGTGGCTGATATCCATCACCTTATGCTGAGTCCTCAAATTGAATTCCCTGGAATACAGAATTAGTGTCTCAAGAAAACACTTGCATTGATTAACTCTAATCCATACCAGATTTTTTCCCTTGACAAGCCTCTCCTCCTGCAAAAGCAGTTTTTAAGCTATTGTTTGCTTAAACTGTGGCATAGAAACCAAAATGGCTGTTAGTGGATTTGAAGAATATGGGTAGAGATGTC
Source organism: Odontophorus gujanensis (assembly GCA_013399175.1). Taxonomy (NCBI): domain Eukaryota; kingdom Metazoa; phylum Chordata; class Aves; order Galliformes; family Odontophoridae; genus Odontophorus; species Odontophorus gujanensis. The sequence continues at coordinate 573,031 of VXAB01008894.1, read as the reverse complement.
TAGTTTGTGACAAGATGAGTAAGAAAATTGGTATGCCAAAAATAGATGCTGGTTTTGAAAATAATGCTTGAAGAGCTTGCAGCACAAAGATGTTATGGACTTAAAATTCTTCTTTCTTCTGTTTGAGTCAGGCATGTCCACAGATAGAAGACCAGGGAAGTCATTCAGTTTGAGTGGGTGCAGTGGATGAGCATGAGCCCATTACAGCACCAGGCTGTAGTGGCTTAGGTAGCTTACTGGTAGCATATAGCATTGATGGGATAGGCATAAACTGTGTCAATTACCTTTGAACAAATAATATATTTTGATTATGGTTGATTTTTAGAACAGGATGTTTACATACTTCAGAAGAGAATTATGGGTGAGGGAAAGATCAGTGAGAAATCAGGAGGCTTTGGTTTGTTTTAATTAAAGAAACAAAAATTCCTGTAGGTGGGATTGGGAATTTTTTTTCCAGGAATTGGAAATTCCTGGAAAATTGTTCTTCCAATTTAAAGAAATTTATTTTTCTCCTACTGCATTGTTGAATGTTATGTTGAAAAATGTATGTTTTATCACCCCTTCTAGGCACAGTATGAAAACCCACCACATATTTATGCTCTTGCAGACAGTATGTACAGAAACATGATTATTGACAGAGAAAATCAATGTGTCATTATTAGGTAAGAAAAAGATCTGAGAAAACATTTTGTGTTCTTCCTGTTGTAACTTAAAGAAATGGAAAAGCTTATTTTTTATTGTACTAATAAAAACCTTCTGTGTTCATGACCACTGAATATTTTGGGGTTTTCTAGGATAGTTGAGTAGTTTCTGACCCTCCCTTTTGTTTTCCAGTGCGGTTCTGATAGCTTAACAACAAATCTCTCTCTCATAGCCAACTTTGTGCCCAACACCACATAGCAATAGCTCAAATGACTACATGAGAGTTAGCAACTATAGCAGCCACGGACACTGCTGACTAAATCTGGCACTTGCATTGACTGCACTAGCATGCTCATTTTAGTTTTGTTTTTGTTTTTTTTCCTGTTAAAAATAAATGCACCTTTGTTCCTTTTATAATTTAGCTTGCTTTCAGTTAGGGGCAAAAGGAGGAGGCAGATACTAACAAATTAATTTTGTCCTCACTATCATTTCCTCTGAATTATTGGGCTAAGAGAATCCACTGTAAAATTATTACTGAACTTGTTTAATGATAGACATTACATAAGTAACAGTGAAAGTGAATGTTGGGTACAGATGTATGCTTTTGGTCTGTGAATTTATAGATTGTTTATGATGAAAGAAGGCATACAGAGACCTAGAAATACAGACTATTTGAGCTGGCCTGTTATCCATCCTTTGACTTTCCTTCTTACACAGAACGCTTAAGAGATTCCCTGTGGTGCTCCTGGAATTGCAGTTTGCCTTTGGCACTGGTGTACAAAGTGGAGTGCATGCCCTGTAAGGTTTACAGTACAATCCATTGGGGTCAAGGAAGAAAGTATTAGAATATAAATAGCATATGTATATAATCTATAAGCAAGTAAGTTATAAGCATATATGGGGAGCATGAGTTCAGTATCAGCAATGTCTTGCTGGTTGGGTGTGTGATGGAAAAAGTTTGGAGAACACTGTTCTGTGGGACTGGATCAGTCAAGAACTAGGGAAAAGTGAGAGGAAGAAAGTTATTTTAAGTTAAACAGCTAATATTTTATTAATAACAGTCTTTTTTGAGCTTTCAGTCATTTTTCTTTGGAGCACTCAGGCATCACTATGAATTTAACTGCTTTTGAGTTTAAGAGGTTGCAGCTCTCACTACTGAGCTGCTTTGGAAGCTTGTTGAGGAATAATTATTTGTAAGTTAGACTCATTGTCTTATTTCATGTGATCAGTGCCTGGTGTTCATCCAGGCGGTGCTTTCCTTGGTGACGGGTTACAATGGAAAAGCAGACAGATGTCCCTCTCAGAATTAGCAAAAGTGTATGTGGGTATGTGGAATTTGTTGATTTTCCATGTGGGAAGATCAGCTGGGCATTAATGGTTTGCTACACTGAGCTGTGCTGTAACGGCCTCCCTATTTCTAGGCAGCTACCTACAGCATAGAGTCTTGACTCAAAAAGCCCAAACTCAGATTCTTGTATTCTTGGTTCTCACACTTCTGAATTGCTTCCAGAGCTGCCATCTGTTTTGGAGAATTGATGCCTGTTGCCATTTGAAGTTACCAGTGCCACTTGGTCAAATTCAGATCTGTTAATACATGGGTAAAATAGAGATTCATTTTGGTTTTTGAACAATATCACATCTCAGAGCCTGGAGTGTTTCATACTAAGCTAAAATTATAGTGAAAACTCTTAAGCTGTTGTGGAAGGTTGATGTAAAGCACAGTTCTTGATGCGCTGCTAGTGCCTCATAGTGTAATAAATACAGAGCAATTGCATTTTCAGAGAGCTGAGATGCAGGCTATTTTGAATTCGCAGGTTTAAGTTCTTAGGAGAATTCTTGGGTTTAAATGATGGATGATGTTCTCTTAGGAGTTTCTGCATTGTGTATATTCAGAGTGACTTCTTTCTCAGTCTGTGCTCAGATGATGCAAAATCTGCTGGAATTAATTAAAATATACTACAAAATCAAAAAATATTTACCAGGGACATTTCAAAGAGTTCCTTTTCCTTTCTACATGTTCATTTGTCATAGGACTTTTCTTATTACAAACTGGAAAAACTGCAAACTAGACTCACAGACAGTTTCCATGGTGGTATTGTTTTTCTGGGACACCATTAAATTATTTCTTGGAAATCAGATAACTTAGCTGTTCATAAAATGAATTCTGTTTCATTTGATGTTTTAATCCTTTTGACCACATTTAGACACATCCCATATTTTGTGATTAGAATGACATCACAATTTCTAATGATTAGCTATGGCTTAAAAGTGAGTGCCATTAAGTTCAGCGTTTTGTTTCCTCGCATTTTACTTTATTTCGTGAAGCAGAATGCACTGAAATTGCTGGCTGACCAGAGGTTCCTGAGATCCTGCAGCTCTGGTGTAAAACGGATGTTTTAGCTACATGTCTACCACCACAACTCAGTTAATAGCTGCCAAGAGCTGTGCCATTAGTGTCCCTAAACTGCTGCTTGTCAGAGAATTGAGATACAGTTGTTTGTTTGCTTTCAGTTCCACAAAGATCTGCTGAATGGGAGCAGCTTCAAATGGACCTTAGCATTTCAGTGAACTAGAAACAAACCCAGTTTTTACTTCTTTTCTCTCATGTAGTCAGTCAGTTGTTTTTTGTTTTTTGCTTTTTGTTTTTTTTTAAAAAGAGAGCTTTGCAGAGAGGGAAAGGGAGAGATCCTGTGTAGCTTGGGCTAATTCTGTCACATCTGGCTGATGTTGCACTTAGAGACGAAGGAATGGTGGGGAAGGGGTTGCTGCACACTTGTCCTCCCACTGCATGTGCTTGGGCACCTGTGGCACCTAACTGCAGCCTGGGGAGGGATGTGTGTTCACATCATGGGGAGCAGATTTCCAGACAGCTGACAGGAGGTCCCAGAAGTGTTCCCCTGCAGTCAGGACCCTATGTGGGTGTGGGGCCACACAACCTTTGGCCAGAATGTTAGAATCCAGGAACTAAACTAATGCATTTAAACACTGATGGAAAAACGTTCTTCAGAAAGTCAGGGAATTAACGAGGAAAGCAGATCTGAAAGAGAGTACAGTTCTCTGAAAGACTGAACAGATAATAACTACAAAAAAAATCTTTTTATGCAATAACACTCATTCTGAAAATAAAAATCTCACTGTCCAGCCTTTCCAGGGCCAGAGAAGATTATTTAGTTAGTGGAATAATTGCATATGTGTTTACGTGCTAAGAAAATTGTATGTACACATCTAATTATTACTGAGGAGCCACGAGCTGTTTTGAGTGGGTGTTAGCAGTGTATGCAGTGATGTTATTTCTGGGCTGGCTTCTGGCTGGGCTGCGTGCAGGTGCAGAATGTGTGTTTCTGTGGGAGGAGGGAGCTCTGTCTGCAGCTTTCTTCCCTCGTGTTGTGAGCATCAGACAGAATTAAAAAGGGAGTTTTCTCATGTAAGCTGCATAGCTTTGGTGGAGTTTGACTTCTTACTGACTTCGTGGTGCTGAGGCATAATACTTAATTGGAGCCTCTGTTGTACCATGCTTATAAACTTGTGTCTGCTGCAGCAGGCTGTTCTTCCTCACTGGGAATAGCAGCCTTTCCAATCATCAGCAATGACTTGTCCAGTCAAGATTTTAAATACAAAGGATTTCTGTTGCAACTTTTAATTCCTTCTAGACTATCATTGTCTTTTTTTTAAGAGTATGGTGATTATGATTGGTATTTTTCTATTGTGCAGCTATAAATGCTTCTCCAGATCTTTTTTAAGGTGTTGTCTTCTCTAAAGTTGAGGACTTTCTTTCTGTGATTTCTGCCAGGAGATGTTGCAGTTGCTTTAAAGCAGTTTTTCAGACCTTCTTGTTCATAATTTTAGTTTACATTGTACTTCTGTGTGGCAGTGTTTGGGTGCAGTGAAACTGTATGTGATGACTGCATACCTGAAAAGATAATACAGCATCTTAAATGTTAGGAAGGTTTGCTAATGAAAGATCATGTACAACCCCAACTAGTATACCTTAAGCCTATAAAGATGAAAATTTACTATGAGATTTTTAGTTAGCTTCTGTATCTTGACTTTCCATAAAACTCAAATGACAGTTCTAAAACTCTAGTACAGAATCTAACTGGAAATATGACTGGATTCTAATGAGGGAGTGGTAGAAATGCAAGTCTAATGTAGTAAGAAAAATTAGTTAACAGCTCTCAATTTCAGAGGGGAAATTATGTCTCTGAAGTTATGTTACTGAGGTCTCTGAACATAATTGGAGAAAGGAAATTTTGTATGTAAGCAATCTGGCAAGCTTATTCAGACATGACAGAATACTTTACCTACACAGTGTTCTTTATAAATATTTATTATTAAAATTTCCTCCTTGTCCTGATTATGTAGATAACTATTATATTGTTCTACTACCACAGAGATTATATTAAATGTCATTCTGCAAATTAGTTGGAGAGAGAAGAATGAGGCTCTGTATAGGATCTTGCTTGTATACTCTAATCAGTGGATTATATGTAGGTTGCTCTGAAAGTAATGCCTCCTATTTATTTCCATTGAAAATACAACAGATACATGGAGTTTAACAACATTATTTGATAGAGCAACTTCTCAGCTACAAAAGCTTTCTTTCTCAATGCCATTAGCTGTGCATTTTCACCAGTGATGAACAAGAGCCTGTGTGCCATGCTTGTAAAAATCTGTAGCAGCTGAGGTGCCCAGCCATCACTGTTGCCACTGCTGCAACTCACCACCCTCCACCTCGCTGTGCTTGCATCTACTGTTGATCACCATAAATCACAGAACTGTGGGGGTTGGGAGGGACCTCTAGAGATCATCTAGACCAGCAAGCATTGATCAGTGTCAGTGAGTGCCATTTTTTTCCCCATGGAGGTATTCAGTTCCACTCCGTTGCTTCATTCGCACTTCCACGTCAGACACCATTCTATCAGACTGCCCCACTACTGCCATCTGTCACACAGCACCAGCATGGAATGGAATATTGGTGGGAAGGTTCAACCTCTGCTGCCATACCACTGCCATCCACCTCTGATGTTGTGGGATAGCATAACAAAATAGGAGGCATTACTTTCAGAGCAGTCTTCATAATTCCTCTGGAAGGGAAGGAAAGAAAGAAAGGAAGAGGTAAAAATTTCCTGTTGTTCATAGTCTTATTCTGATTACAGCTAATTATTAATTGACTTCGCTGAACTCAACTTTGCTTTTCTGACTTTGCAAGTAGTTCTAGAAAAACAGTGTATCTTTCAAAGCATTCTTTTTTTGTTAATGACAGAGACTATATAATGTTAGAAAAATCTCCAAGAAAACTGCAGCTGAATCTGCTGCTTGCTTAAAGCCATTATCATCACTTTTTCAGCCTTTATAAATCTCTGTACTTCTAGCTAAAAAAATATTCTTTCATCATTTTAAAATAGTTCTAATAGCAGCAGAGCAGTAAGATGTATGTGGAAAAGCTTCTGTATGAGAATCGTTCCCCTGTGAGAGCTGAGTACCTGATCTTACTGGGGGTAGGACACCAGATAGAAGACATCAGCTAAAATTACTTGAGTTCATAAATAATGTATCATCCTGTTCAGCTGTAATTTACCTGGAGCTATTTACTGGTCTCTGCGAAATAAACTTACTACAGAAAATATAAGTGTATGCATGCTTAAGTTTGAAGGAAACTGAAAAAACTCAGGCTTTTGGCAAATTTGTTTAAGATGAAGGACGACTTACATTGAAATAGAGACTAACAATAAAATGAAATAATCACTAATGTAAACCACACTTAATTTGAGCAAAGAGGAGAAGGATAATTTATGCATCAGAGGAAATCTTAAAAGAAATGTGCTATGTTTTTATCTCTTCATAAATAATATCTGCTTGTATTCATTGAGTATTTGGCTCCAGATCCTTATTAGCATTCAGTAGAGAACTGCATATATAAACTCAAGAATGTGCTTTAGGTTAGGTTGGCTTGTCTGACTTGTTTTACAGTAGGATGAGCAAATTTACTGTGACCAAATTTTCATTTGCAGAAGTTATTATTTTTCTAATAATCAAACTTGCTGATGAGAACATCTAGCAATGGTTTGCCATCTAGCAAACTCGGTCTGTGCCTCAGAATATCATAGATCTGTTTAATACAGGCTTTCTTGTCTTTGTTTGAAAGAAATGACTGAATTAATAAAAATCCATATGGTTGAGATTATCAAGTATTTTTTCACCTTTTTGATATATGAAACTGCAGGCAGGAGAAGATGCATGTTAACATTTCTGACAGAATCATTTTGGTATTTCTGTACCATTCGGAAACCTTAAAGATGTAAAATGATATTTGCAGTTTGGCAGCGTGGGGATCTTCTTCAGAATTAAAACCTTTGGAAATACCTCCATTAGTCATGCTGATAAGGAGCTGTGCATTGACATTCTCAGCAAGTCTTTTTCCTGTGCAGGACATGCTGATGTTTCTCTGGCAAATGTAGCTAAAATTTGTAGAGGAAAAGATGTGCAGTTGGTCCATATCCAGGAACAAGTAGGCACAAAATGGAAGAGTCAACATTCACAGAAATTACTCAGGGACATGAAGGCAGCACAAATTTTCACACAAAGATATCTGAAATATTTTTTTTCTTAGGACATGAAACCAACATTCGTATGCTGCTTGTTTGTATTATTGTAATTGTCCAGGTCAGGGTAAATTCATTAAAGCCAAAGCTAGATTACATGAAGATTTATGTAAGCCTGGAGGAATTCTGTTCAAGTGAGGTTATCTGTAAGGTATGAAATAAAGCACTGAGGTTGCATTACTTGATATACCAGTCTTCTTTCCCTCTTGAGAAGCCCTTGCTAATTGTGAGAAAATGAAACTACTGATGTTGTAAACTGTATTCACAATTGAAGTGAAATATTGCAACGGAAGGAAGGAAGGAATTGTGAAAGCTAGTATGGAATATTAAGACTTCTTGTACCCTGTGTCAAGAGGTATAGGAACAGGAAGGTGGTTCTTCCATCATTCAGGATGTGATTAATAACGTCTCCTTATTTCATTCAGCGACGCCAAAAACAAAAGATTCCTGAATTGCAGTAGGCATCTGGCACGGCATTCAAGGCTTGGACTTTCAAATGAGTTTGTGTGTTAAAATCTAGAATCACACTTAATTTAAATGGGAATCGAGTTATTTTGAGCATCTTGGTTTAAGCATTTTATTTCTCAAATGATATTATTTCTGACTTTGAATTCACATGGAGATTCTGGTGACCATGCAGGGTGGCTTTTTTTTTTTCCCCAGAATTATTTACTCATAAATGTATCTGTATTGGAATACTGTATCGCAGTCTGTTGCCAACTTACCTGATGTAAAACTTGAATTATTTATTATTATTCATTATTATAATATTGTTAGTAATTGTAAGGTATTGGTTGTACAAGATAAACCTTAATTAACTCAATTATTAGTTAATTAAAAACTAACAGGTATATTTTTGTGTCTCTTCTTCTCACAGTGGAGAAAGTGGTGCTGGCAAGACTGTGGCTGCAAAATATATCATGAGTTATGTCTCCAAAATTTCAGGAGGTGGCCCTAAAGTACAGGTGAGTTGATGCAGCAGAATACGAAAGTGTAAACAAAGTCTGAAGCTTGATTTCAGAGGCAGAATGGCAAAGGTCTGCTTTGGCAGGCAGTAACAGCCAGTATCACTGTAGCAGAGAAGCTGTGAGCAGCTGTAAATATGTACCTGTCCTCAACAGCAGAGAGACAGCTGAAGTGTGCATAATGAACTGCTTACTTGCAGATCACCTGTGTGATGAGTGCCCACTTGGGGAAATCCGCAGACACAGAATGATCTCTGTTAGAAGTATCATGGCTACAAGTTTGATTTTATTTTTTTTTAATTTTTAAATTAGTGTGAGAAAAATACTTTAATTAGTGTTCTCTTCTGAAGGGTGAGAACAGCAATCTCCTGTTAGTAGGTTTTTAGTTTTTTTTTTTCCTCCTGTCTTGATACTCTATTGAAAACTGAACTGGCTTTTTATGTTTTTATTAATTCTATTAAACCTCTGATTTGTATGCATACAATTGGGAGCCAACAGCAGGAATATTATCTTTTTTTATGAGGCTACCTAGTATCTCAAAGTTAAGACAATAAATAGTTTCTGTTCTTAGTATCTATGTTATCAGTGTTTATCTATAGAAGAAGCCTATGAACTATAAAACCAGTTGTCTAGGGCAGTTATTTTGAAGTAAAATTCTGTCTTTTTTACACAGTCAACATTCGGTTTCATCTGAAGCTAATAGTTAGACCATACTTCCAACTTCTGGAATCAAATACGAAAGTGATAGTAACAGGCTGTTCATGGCTGTCTAAGATAGCAAGGCAGCAACATCACTGGCCTCCAAACAGTTTGCTCAAGCACTTGCGGAATCCTAAATTTCATGTTGCTCAGACTTCATTGGTTGTAGTTCCAGACTGCTCCAAAGATTTCAGTGCTTATGTGGAGAAAGGAAATTATCTAAAACCAAGAAAAAATACCAGATCAATTTACTGTCTGTGTTGCTTTGCACAGCAGTGAATGGAAGGACAAGATGTTTGCAGCCTCAGGCATTTTGTTCAATTTTCTTCAAAAGAGAGGAACATAAAAACTGATAAAAGATTCTGTACCTCGTCCATCTAAAAGGATTTATTCAACACACACATTTTTGGGCTTTCTTATAAATAATTTTTAGATTGTCACAGTTTTCTAGAAAATTCCTGTGAACTTAAAAAAATAAAAATCTATTTTTTGAATCTTTATTTCTTTTGTTTCCTAAAATTTTAGCATGTGAAAGATATAATTCTACAGTCCAACCCTTTACTGGAAGCCTTTGGGAATGCAAAAACTGTGCGGAACAACAACTCCAGCAGATTTGTAAGTCTGCCTCCATTAGGGATTACTTTATTTTTCCAACTTCTGTGCTGTTACAGACACATTTATCAGGAGTATAAGTTAACTATAAATTAAGTACATGTATGTGTAATATAATGTGTTTTAAAATAGATGGTACATGTTGATAGGCCTCTATTACATTCTGCATAGATTGCAAATTTGTTACTCTTGCAATACATATTTGTCAAAAGTGATAAGATGTTCAGTCTATAGGCAAATAACAGCAACTAAACATCCAGGTCAGTAAAACATATGCAATAATATAATTTTAAAAGCTTAATTTTTAATAGATGAAACCATTCTTCGAGTTCTTTGGTGGGAAATACTGTTATTATTACTTACAGAAGGTAGACAGCAACAGTCTTCAGTCTGTCCTTGTAAGATACTCAAGTTAATATTGTGAGATTACTGTTCACCAGCTAACTTGCTGTAGGTTACACTACAAAAGCATTTCATGTAGGCTTTACAAATTTGATATTTATTCCTAAGCTACTGTGAATGTTAATATAATAAATGCATCACTGAAAGAAAAAAATAATTGCTTTACCTTGCTTTCAAGCAGAACACTGTTTCCTATTAGTCATAAATGTGCTAAATTGACTTCCAGTGCAGGTGGTCATTATGGGCTTCCTTTATGCTGAGCAAGGATCACAGCAATGGGAGAAGCCCCTTGCTTCTTCTATACGCTGGCATTACCATGTGGCATATTAGTTCTAGTCTAGCTAGTATAAATGAAGAAAGAAGGAAGATGTGATGTTTCAAGAATCTAAACTTACATAATTTTTGAGCCAGCTAATTCACCATCTCTACGTTAAGATCAAATATCATACTAATGTTCCTTGAGATGCAGTACAAGTAGTGCATGATTTAATATTTCCTAATTATTCAGCAGCTTTAATTACTTATTGCAGGGGAAATATTTTGAAATCCAGTTTAGCCCAGGTGGAGAGCCAGATGGAGGGAAAATCTCCAACTTCCTACTGGAAAAATCTCGAGTTGTAATGAGGAACCCTGGGGAGAGAAGTTTTCACATTTTTTACCAGGTCAGAAATCCATATCTTTTATGAGTTGTTTAAAATAACTTGTACCAGTTTTTCCTTTTGATTGAAAAGTCATTCACAATACAATGAGGTTACTGAGAGCATATTTAAAAAGGTAATGTGGACATCACTGGGAAACTTCATAGCATATGAAGGCACCGTCTAACGTACACTTATCAACCTTTCACCTGAAGAATGTACTTCAAATGCTCAGCTTGGAAATTCACTGGTAACACCCTAACAGAGAAGTCCCATAGAATATAATGGAAAATGAGAACTTCCCAACAATTCTCTCTATAAACTGACCTACACAATTATACTTTCTGCTTTAGAATTTCGTAGGCAGCTCTGAAATAGAGATTTGATTATATTTTATGGAATGTATAGGATAATATCTGTTGAATCCTACAAACATCCCCTGGCTTTTATGTTCCAGAAAGCTTTTCTGGCCTTTGCTGGTCTTCAACATGAGAGTTCTTTGTCTGCTTAAGTGTTGCTAGCCAAGCCCTACAAAACTAGAGTAAAGGCAGTGCAGTGTAAGTAAGCAGCTGCATGCAGCTTCACATGCAGTTGAAGTGTTGTTATGAAGATGGAAAGCTGAGTTGGAGCTAGAATTGCTCCAAAAGCTGTACACTCTCCTCTTCTGAGGCATATGAACAGTTTGCAGTTCCCTTCTGATTTTCTTCCGTGGTTGAGAGAGGCTTTTTTATGCAGAGAGTTAGAAGACCATGGGGTTTTGAATACTCTGTTTGGAGATTAGTTCATTTCTTCCTATCGCAGCCATACGTCTGTGCAACTGTGCTCGTCTTTCAGCAAGCATGGAAAATATGTTGCTCTTGAGGATTTAGGTAAAATGTTGAAGACTGGAAAAGCAGCTTTGCCTTATCTTTGCAGTACGAGATGTTTACTGAACTGTTTATGAGAGTGGAAATAAGCATCTGATCTTTCAGGTCAAACTGGCAAAAAAATAGGAAGGTTACTAGCCTGGCACAGCGATACCCTTATTTCCTCCAGTAATTTCAGACTCAGTCACCAGATTCTGACCTACTTTATCTGTACTGGATGTTTTAACACGATGGCTAACGTGGAGATTTTTATTTTCTAGTTAATCGAAGGGGCTTCCTCTGAACAAAAAAACAGTCTTGGCATTACCAGTATGGATTACTATTACTATCTCAGTCTCTCCGGGTCTTACAAAGTAGATGACATTAATGACAAATCTGATTTCCAAGAAACACTGGTGAGTTTTTGACATTGATTTGTGTAACAGTGGGTGTTCATTTCACTGTCCATTTGTAGCAAAGATGTTGATGTAGGAATGAGAAATTCATGAGCAGGCAATGTACAGAAGTTATATTTTACTTGGAGAGGATGTGTGTGACCGTGTGGAGATCCTTTGTTACAATCTAAGAATCTTGAGAAGATAGCAACAACTCCATCTTTTTATAGAAATGTGTTTTCTTTTCTGTTTGTCCCTTTTCATAACGGTGCAGATTCTTGAATTGTGTGCAAACTGTCTGTTAGGAATCTGCTATATGCAGAATACGAAAATGGTGAGGAAATTCTGTTACAAGAAAATGTGAAAGAAGACCCTGTTTCACCTTAATTCTTGATAACACCTGATCTTCTGTTCCTGTTTAAAACAGCACAACTGAGAAGCTGCCTAGAGGGACGTAGAAGGCATGGATCAGAGTTTTTAGTCAGTATTGTCAGTTCACTGTGTGATGTTTATGCCAATCATGTCAGCTTCTTGATCTCCTGTTACTAGAAACTTACTACTTAAAATAAGCATATTAATATGTCATCTTATTTCTATTTGTAGTACACTTAATTAAAAAAAATACTTTTAGCTTCTAGCTACTTTGGTATTTTGGAAAACGTTAAGTAGAGAAGGCATTCTGTAAATTGTCCACTCTAGACTGCAGACTTGATCTAGGCTGTAGATGCAGTGAATCGTTTTCTAGGAAGTGGCTGAAATAGACTAAACAAGACAGACTGTGCTGCTTTTGGAGTTTCACAGCAGATAAACTGTGTATAGAAGGAGCAAAATTGTTGTTTCATAGGTTTTTTGTTCCACATTTTGCAATGAAACAGTTTACTTTCAGTGTGATGCTTAAGGGCAGCGCTTGTTCTACAGCTTTAACTTTTCCAAATTTTATGTAGCTAACTCATCTTTAAGATAAGTGGTGTATGTAGATGCTTCTGCAGTTAATGGTGAAAAAGAAAAATCAGAAATGCTCAGGCAGGACAACTGTTGTGTTTTGATATTTCAGGCTGTAATGAAATTTCATTTCCTTAAGTATTTGAATTCATTTCAAAAACTTGAATTTTTAAAGTAAAAAATTTAGAAGGACTTTTATGGAGAGAGTCATTGAACAGATTCTGTGATTAAAAATTCTTTTCTTCCCAGCATGCAATGAGTGTGATTGGGATCTTTGCAGAGGAGCAGACGTTGGTGCTACAGATTGTGGCTGGAATACTGCACTTGGGAAACATCAGCTTCAAAGAAGTTGGCAACTATGCAGCAGTGGAGAGTGAAGAGTGTAAGTACCTCTGGAAACAGTGACAAGAACGGGCTGAAACGCAGATGGCATGAGCTGAACTCCCATCTTAAGCTGCTTGTCCAAACATAGTGCATCATTTCTTTAAGTGCAAGGCTGCTAGTTCAGATTTTTCCAATACTAGCAATGGTACCAGGGCCCCTGTTTGTCTAGTACAACACTGTTGGCTTTAATATGAGTGCAATTTTGAATTTAAGAGATCCTTTTCCAGCTGTTGAGTGTGAAATAATCACAATTGACAGAGCTTCTTTAAGCAAGCTTAAAGTATTCTCCTTTCAGTGTATCAGCACTCGTTCATTAAAAACAAACAAACAAACAAAGCAAAACTGTTTCTTGTGTAATTTATCAGACCATGCCTGTGGAGTATCCCATATCACAGGTGCATGTCTGGTGCTTGGGAAGCTGTATGTGTATCAAGAAAATATATCAAAATACAGACTTTACATACTGCCAGTGATTATATCTTCCTTGTCTCTAATTTCTCATCCCATACCTTGTTATTTATATGCAGCTACTGTCTAAGTATTTCCTTATACACAGTGTGCTCTTTTGGCATCCTTCAGCTCTTGCTGCTGTTCAATGTCAGCTGGGCACGCATCAGTGAGATGCTGAAAGATTAGTAGATCTGCAGTTTGAAACAATTTTGTGGTGGTTTCTACCTTGCATCTAATGTAGATTTTATACCATTTTGACATTTAAGCCCACAGTGAATAAGCAAAAATTTGCAGTAGCTTATAGATACCCATTTGTTCTCTTATTTCAGAGTGATCCATATTGGTTTCTGTTTAGGAAAACTGCATTTGTTGCTCTATTTTTAGGAAAATTAAATATGAATGATGTATCCTGTGCTCCCCACTCAACTGTATTATTGCTCTCCTGCTAGTCATTTTAACAAATTGAGAAATAAAAATTACTGATTTGAAATAAAAATTACTAAAAATTTCTTAATTTGAGAAAATATTCATGGAGAAACACAAAGGGAAGCATTTTTGTGGCATTTTATACATCAGAGGGATTTTTTTTTTTTTTATTTGCCTTAAAGTTCCAAGTGGGCTACTAGCTCACTTCCTGAAAACTGATGAAACATCTTTTCCAGCTTTTCTTTGCAGATAGTACATTAAAGTTATTTCACAGAACACCATTGATTACTCTTTGAGGATTGTTTCTTCAATTATGTGCATATCCCACTTTAAAGTAGTTTCTAGGTAACGTGGAAAGTTATCAGGCATATTAAGTGTGAAGTTGTATCAAGTCACGTTCAGTTATTCTTCCTTTCCAGTAAATTATTGCCACTGTGAGAAAAGAGTTTTGGAGGTAGGCATGGTGGTTCTTATCATTATACCATCTTCATAAATTCTGACAGTTATATTGGCTAAATATTCATTCCAGCATCTTTACAATATTTGTGAGGTTATTTAGGCTACAATACCCTGCAATATCTTCCCTTTCAAAGTATGTGATGTTTAACCAGGCATCAAAAAAGAAATAAATAGCAAGGGAATTGAAGTTTTTTTTTGTTTCTTTGTTTTCAATATCCATAGAGGAAGAAGGGAAAAAGGTTTTAGAAAGCAGAAGTATTCTTTCTTCATTATGTTTTAAACCTTTCAAGGTTTACAAACCACTTTCAATAGCTTCAATTTTATTTTAAATGTGCACTCCATGTTTTCTGTCCATCTCCTCCAACTGTACCATCTCTATGACTGATTGAGCCACACAGTTCATAGGTAATACCGAAGCTTACATGTTTGAAGGGCTGAAGGTACAAAAATAGCTATTTTACTTTTTAATTATTTTTCTTTGAAGTTGCCTATCTTAATAAAAATCCATGTATATTAAAAACTGAAAATTTTCTTGGGGAGCTTAGGGGAACTTTTAAGACATAAATAGCTCTCTTGTTTTTGAGCCACATTGTCCTCATGAGGTTTAATATTGCTGTTTGTTACTAGTGATACAGTTTTCTTTTTTTCTTTTATTCTGCATTGGTTTCATGTGTAAATCATAATCCAGCAACCATGATCTTTCTTGCAGTTTTGGCCTTCCCTGCTTTCCTCCTGGGAATTAACCAGGACCGCCTAAAGGAAAAACTGACCAGCAGACAGATGGACAGCAAGTGGGGAGGCAAATCTGAGTCCATTCATGTAACACTAAATGTGGAACAGGCTTGCTACACTAGGGATGCTCTGGCCAAGGCCCTTCATGCCCGTGTTTTTGATTACTTGGTGGATGTAAGTTGGATTTCCTTCAATTGAAGTACTGATACAAGTACACTAGGATTTTATCTTGCAGAGCTCTTCTTATCCATATTTTTTTCAGCACATGTATGTTTCTTTGCCTGAACCTTATCAGTAGCACTGAGCAGAACATGACCACAGCTCACATTCAATACAGCAGATGCTACAAATCCTTTAAAGCAAAGGAGCTGTGCTTTTAGTACTGTATTACTCAGTCTCTTGTCATTACTGTCCTGTTCTGGTATCTCCTTCCTGTCAGCATCCATACTTCCCTGAAATGGATCTCACTTTCTCCTATATACTTGAGCATTTTGGAATGAGCAGAATTAGTGGGTTATGGTACTGGCCTCCTTCTGTCCTATCTCATCCTCCTTCAGCATCCTGATGTTGTGGCATTTGAGCAAACGCATTAATTCCATTGTCCATGCTGGAGTACTTTCTGACCAGAGTGACACTGGTGGCTGGATTGGTGGGGATAAACCTTGCCCTTGGCTACAGATGTTAGCTAGATGAAGCAATCTACTCTGTGGTGGCACTGCTAGAGTGTCAGAAGTCTTCCTCATTGTGACAGCTCTGAAATTCCTGCTATGTGGTATAATTGAATGCAGGAATTGGTAAGAAGATTCATGTTGCTATCTGCAAAATTCATCAACTATCAGATTTAAAGCTCATCTGTTTTTCTGTTTGCTGTTTTCCTTTTTCTTCAACTGAGCCCATTACTGCAAAGGAGAATGGCTTATAAACAGAAAATCCAAAGGCTTACTGACTGGAAAATGGGACAGTATACTGTCCAGATTCTTCAGCTATTAATAGTACTTAATTAAAAAAGGAAAGTAAAATACTCTTATATATATAAATATATATTTATTCAATTCAAATATGTTATTTATGGAGAAACCCTTTTATATAATGATTTATGGATAAGAACATACAATTTAAATATATAAAACTCACTTTATTTTACATTTTGTGTTTTTTTTTTGTTTTTTTTTCTAAGTCTATTAATAAAGCTATGGAGAAGGACCATGAAGAATATAACATTGGTGTCCTTGATATTTATGGTTTTGAAATATTCCAGGTAAGGCAATGCACTATTCAAGGTTTGAGCTGATCTGACCTGAGAGAGAGTTCTTTGTTATGTACAGGGGAAAGAATCCAAAACATAGAAGACAAACTTATGACCTAAGGAATAAAACAAACAAACAAAAAAAAACAACTTCCAGGACATTAAGTTCTCCCTGCTAATGTCACACTTAGTAAAGCAAGAAATACTAATAGAAATTGAAAGAAATTAACTCATTGGTCTTAAAAGATCTGAGATTACACAGCATGCCTATAAAATCAGAAACCCATCTGTTACTGGCAATATTTCCTTACAGCTTCTCCTTCTATTGCCAACACAAGAACAAAGAATTACTACGTGACTCTGTTTCAATTGTTTCCTTTTCTATAGAAAAATGGATTTGAACAGTTCTGCATCAACTTTGTTAATGAAAAACTGCAGCAGATTTTTATTGAACTGACCCTGAAGGCAGAACAGGTAACCACACATTCATTATTTTTGTCTTCATAGAATGGAAAAAATGAGGTTTCATCGTCTGTTAACAATAAAATTTGCCTTGGTAAGCTAGACACACACACACAAAAAAACTACCCAAACCTTAGCTGTTGGCTAACCCTGAGAATGTAAACCGAGTGTGTCCGTTATACAGTGTACTAATGAAGTCATATGACTGCCTAGACTTGCTGCATACTGACTCATTGACAGAAATGGAAAACTGCAGCTTGATTCCATCCCTGTGCTTTCATTGGATGTGACACACAGTTAAATGGGAATACTTAGTTTCCTCCACGCTCCTTTTTTTATGTGTATGAAATAGATCACTGAGGCAAATGTACAAATACTTCTGGAGGCATTTGCATTTCTCTGCTCAAACTCTCACGGCAAAACCACTCTCTGTGAATGTGAGCTTTGGCATGGGAGGGCAGCTGGGACAGTATTGCATACAGTATGAGCTTGGGCCTGGCACCAGCTCCAGGACAGGGATTTCAAGAATGCACACAGAATTGCCTTTCTGTAAATGTAACAGATCAGTGCAGTTGAGCACATGAATGACCTACCTGCTAAGTGCTTAGCTGGACCACTGCTAAGTGGGTTAATTTAATCATATTTCAGTACAATTATTTTCAGTCCATCTCTGGTTATCCTTATGGTAGCAGTAATTATGTACAGGAATAAGAAGAGTTGTCTCCATTTTGCATTGATTTCTGAATGTGTTGTTTTGAAGACTTGCTCCTCAATACACTGTCACAATCTTCCTAATTTTTAAAATAGTTTAGAATATGGATGCTAACTGATTTGTCAAGGTAACATAAAGCTCATTTGGTGCAGCTTGCAAAATGCTTTGACAATAAATGCACTGGAATAAATAGTCCTGCTCCTTTTGGTGGCTGCTCAAGAGCTATGAATAACAAGAGTGGGGAGAACAGAGACGGATTTTAGGTCAGCTCTTAGACTATAGAGAGCTGGCTTTAATCATCATATGGGTCGTTCCTGCCCCTACCCAATAACAGAGTTGACAGGTCTTTCTGAACACATGTAGTGTAGAGTTTGTATGTAAGTTGTGTATCAGGCGAGGGAATATTTGCATCTTTCCTCTTACTTAACAGGAAGAATATGTGCAAGAAGGAATTAGATGGACACCAATAGATTACTTTAACAACAAAATAGTGTGTGACCTCATAGAGAACAAAGTGGTAAGTATTTGGCATAAACCAATGGAAAAAACAGAGCAAGATTTTTCTGTAAAATATCTGTGCAACTGCTTTGCTGTCAAGAGAAAAATGCAAATACTGTTGTTCAGTAACTGAGTCATGCTAAGCCTATATATAAGTCTTACATAAGATATTTTATAAGGTCTTGTAAGAGCTCTAAGGAATGTATTATTTAAGATAGTGACCAAAAAGAGAACCATAAGATACCATGATAAATGTGACTGAAAAGTTCCCTGTTTGGAAATTTCAACTTTAACCACCTAAATTTGTTATGAATTTCATGGCATATTCTTCTGTATGTATTAGATAAGGCTCTCTGTGTCCCTGGGACACGTTTCACTTTGGGAAAGCTACAGGAGCTACTTCTGCTGAGGTCCTGTAGCAAGTAAAGCAGAAGGAAGTAAAGAGGATGTATCAGAAATTGTTGTAGCTAAAAGAAATCTCTATGTCTTTGCTCCAGGGAACGTTCTGCAGCTTAAAGTTTGTTCTGACTTTGGATGACAACAGGTGTTAGTATCAAAGTGTTCTTTAGGATACAGATCTCATAAAAGGCAATACATTTTAATAGTAGTTTGCGTGATGCATTTCCTTGAACTTAAAAAGAATTCAGATTTCACCTGGCTTCTGTCTGCATCAGGATAACTAGGAGAAGGACTGGGCTTTTGTCACAATGTTAGTTCTGTTTGTCTCTAAGCTTGTCATACTGCTGCATGGTAGTTTAAATATTTATTTCAAAAATGGTTTTATTTTTGTGGTGGAATGACAAAAAAGAGATTACTTTGCAAAGTAATCCAAAACTAATTTATTTATTTTAAACCACAGGCATAATTTTCCCCATCATTTCCCACTCTGCCACTAGCTTTACATGGACTTGAATCTCTCCTTAAAATTTTGACATGCCAAAGTAATCTATACTATGAACTCTGCAGACTGATGGTGATTCTTTCTGCTGTATTTTTGTAGCAAATAATATTCTTTTGGGGGGATCTTGGGGAATAAAGCATCTTTTTTTTTTTTTCCCCACTCACTTTTTTTTTTTATTTATTCTAATGCATTAGAATCCCCCAGGAATTATGAGCATTTTAGATGATGTATGTGCCACAATGCATGCAGTGGGAGAAGGAGCTGACCAAACACTGCTTCAAAAGCTCCAGATGCAGATTGGGACTCATGAACACTTCAACAGCTGGAATCAGGGATTTATCATTCATCATTATGCTGGAAAGGTAATGCGGAAAATCATCACTGAATTCTGCATAATGTATTTATAAAGAAAAAGAACAGTAATAAAAGGAAAGGGAAAGTATATCTAGAGAGTTATTCTCATCTTAAATAGCCAGATTATCTCAGGAGATATTGTCTTCCTTTCACAACGTTGGGATCTTGTGCTTTGATGTACATTCCTTACTTAGAAGAGCTGTCTGAGCTGTGGTACTTTCAACCATTCTAACCAAAATGTAGTATTAAATATAATAAATCAGTGCTTTAAAATCCTCCTTGATTAACAGTAGTAAGTTTATAAAGCGTTCAGGCATTTAAAAATGATCCTTTAGTGATGATATACAGGTCAAATTAGAAATATTACGTACATCTCTGTCTTACTTGGGTATATTTCTCAGACTACTCATCATTTCCTGCTATTATATTTAATAACAGTATATCATTGTTATGGGAAATATTTTCCTTCTATAAAGTTCAGTATTAAATTCACTTGTATTACATTCTGTTGACTAGTTCCGTAGGTCTTTTTTTGTTGAGCTTAAATATATGGATGTAATTCCTTTGTTGGGAAAGAGTCAACTAATATGTGCAAGGATTTAGTCATCACTGTACTGTCTTTAAATAATATCAGAATAACCAAGATTTCAGGGCAGCTACTGATGAGGACAGGATATAAATTTTCTGTAATTACTGGGTTCTCAACTTACCACAAACAATCAATTTCCACCTTGGCCCAGGTATCTTACGATATGGATGGATTCTGCGAGAGAAATCGGGATGTTCTTTTCACGGACTTGATTGAACTCATGCAGAGCAGTGATTTGTACGTAAGCAAAATTTGCTTAAAGCTAGGAATATTGTCTAGTTTGGATGGACACAGAGGGCCTAACTTCTCTACTACTTCACAACTTGTGAGCTGATTCGCATAAAAATTGAAGTAAAACATCACTTTGGTACAACAGTGTAACTTCTATTATACTTTATCTTCATTTTCCACATATCTAAATAAGTAGGCTACTAAAATGTCAGAATCAAATGGTATACTGATAAATATTTTTTGGCCTCAAAGAAGGAGGTCACTAATATGGCATTAGTGCAAAGTAGGCACTGTTTTAACATATAAAGTCACTTTTTTCTGTTATGTATTTTAATTGAGGCTTTTTAGGAAGTGCTTTGTGCCTGGAGGACTGGTATCACGTCTCCCAAAGCTCACTAAAATAGACATCTCTGCGAGGAATTAAGCTCATGGAAAATACTGATCTTAAAATAGATTTGATAGCACTCCGGATTAATATAAAAAGCTATTTATATTCTGCTCAACTATCAACTTCTACAGCATATTCTTTTACATTTCTGCTTTGAATCGTCTTCCTGTACCAACACTATTTTATTTATTCTTTTCTAGGCCTTTTATAAAGGCTCTGTTTCCTGAAAATCTTCAAGTAGACAAGAAGGGTCGTCCTACCACCGCGGGCAGTAAGATCAAAGTATGGCTGCTTTTGTATGTGCATATATCAGTGTGGCTGTGTTTGTGCAAGTATACCTAAACTAAAAAGAAGGTAGTCTTTGTTTTTATTATCCAGACATTTTTTGAAGATAGACATAGGGGTGGTCTCATGGCAAAGCAATGCGTTGTTTCAGTTGTTAGAATCATGTTTTGCCCAGCATCACTGTCCATTAAACCTTTGTTCAGCTACATTTTATGGCACTAAATTTTCAAAATGAGCAGTTGATGGTAGTGGTAATAGTATTTGCATGTGCATGATGAATGAGCCCCTTCACTCAGCCACTTGATGTCCTACAATTAACCACAGATAACTGGTCTCTTTATAGCACAGAAATGCAGCAGGGCCTGATCCTACGCCCGCTGAAGTCAACAGAAGTCTTTCTATTGACCATAACGTGGGCTGAATAAGGCAGCGAGTGTTAGAAGGCAAGCATCTTTTTTTTTAGGCTGGCTATAAAATACACATTTAGATAACGTACTTAAAGACTGTGGAAATCAGTATTTTTTCTGCATCTTTCCTCATATTTCAGCCCTAGAGTTAAGACCACGTGATGCATTGCTCATACTCACCACTTCATATTTTTATATAGTAGTTAAAATATATTACATAGCTGGAGATAATGAGGACTTCTGTTTACTGATAATGTTTCCCCGAGACTGGTGGAAGGTGTTGAGTTTCTACTGGATGTGTTTATCAGTCTTTGACAAACACATTCATAGAGAGCAGTGTGGGTAAGTTTTAAATAAAAAGGATAACATGATTTGATAAAGCAAAATAATTTGTGAAACAGGAGAAACTTATCCAGTAATATAAAAGTAATAAATAGAATCCTTTCCTTACATTTGTATACATTCACTAATGATTAAGATGGGTTTCTTTTAATGCCTCCCTTGTACCTTACACATACAGAAATAAATGACTTTTTCTATAGAAAGCCTTTATAAGCTAAAAGAGCAGCTCTGCTACTGC
This sequence comes from Odontophorus gujanensis, assembly GCA_013399175.1. Classification (NCBI taxonomy): domain Eukaryota; kingdom Metazoa; phylum Chordata; class Aves; order Galliformes; family Odontophoridae; genus Odontophorus; species Odontophorus gujanensis. The sequence continues at coordinate 551,185 of VXAB01008894.1, read as the reverse complement.
TGCATAATGCCCCAAGATACTTCGGCCTTTCTGGAGAAGAACCGGAACCACATGGATCATCAGCAGATGGCTGATATCTTTAGTACTCTCTCAGAGGATTTCCCCTGTGCACCACTGTTCCTATAATTTCTTCCCTCAATTTTACAGAAACAAGCAAATGATCTTGTTGGCACCCTCATGAAGTGTACACCCCACTACATCCGCTGCATCAAACCAAACGAAACAAAGAAACCTCGGGACTGGGAGGAGAGCAGGTGAGATAAGCAAGAGGGTGTGCTAGGAACGAGCACTGAGTCAAAAAAGAAAGTGCAAAAAATTCATGTTTTTTAATCATGTAACCTACAGACAAACACAACTAGCTATCTAAAAGCCTTCAGAAATGAGATACCTCCTAAATAATTCCAAATTAATTCTGGCTATTCCTTCATGTTTTGAAAACAGCTTTTATTGGGTAGCTGAAACCCAGCAGGATGTCTGAATTTACTTTAATGAATCAAACAAAAGAACAACAAAACACATATGCATATATAGTAAAGAATGGAGTTTTTGTTATTATTTTTCACTTTCTGCATTTTAAGTCTTATTATCTATCTCTTTATAGATACATTAATATATCTCTTTAATGAGAAGCTGATAGAATATGATATCAGGTGGTTATATAGACACTGAATTTTATATATAAATCTGATGCTGATGGCATCTTTGAGCATATGGTACATTCTAGTATCTTCTTACAGTTTAAAAAGAGGTAGGGTACATTACTTAACATTTTCAATCATACATAAAGTACTTTTTGTATTGGTAAAAGTGCTGATGTTTGCTATGTCGTTTTTTTTTTAATCACAGCGAAGCAGTTTATGAAGCCTGATAAAGAACACTCTTGACCACAGCAGCACACCAAAATTCACTGCCTGCCATTTGACACACAGACTAGCACAATTACATGCAGATGCAGAGCGCTTACAGAAGCCACAATCATGACTGACAATGAAAGTGTCATTTATGTCTTGGCAGCAAACGTAGATCCTTTCTCTAGCTTTTCCTTCCCACCCCTTAAAATCCTACTGTGCACCACTTAATTTCACATCGATGCTGGGAGAAAAGTTATTCTAGTAAAAGTATGCCTAAAACTTGTGGCAAAGCAAAAAAAAAAAAGAATACATGGAAGGGCTTTTAAAATCAATCATTTACATATTAGAAAATAGGCCTTTTATTGTGGAAAGTGTTGCTAAGAAACCAATGAAACAAACAAACAAAAACCTAGTCTGACAAAAGGCCAGCTTTCAGGAAGCCCATTCTGGAGTAAAAATAGGCAAGAATTCTATTTTTTCACCCCACAATGGGGATGATATTTGGTAAGTGCAGCAGCTACTGATGCTAAAATAATAAATTAAATACAAGGATTGTGTAGTATCAAAGTCAGCTACAACTGGAATGAGTTCTTAGGATAATGGTAATTTTTAATCCCTATTTAGAAATACTAACATTCTCTGTGTTTTCAAGCCATTTCTCAAATATTAACACATCACACAGTGATAGTAGTGACATATTCAGGGAAAAGAGATGTAAGTATATGCATATTTTGACTCAAACTTCAGCTTGTTTAATTTTGCATTTCCACAATTTTGCTGTGAGAAAGACAAAATAAAGCTGGATGCATGTATGGGGTATTTTGCTATGTTGGGTTAGTGGTTTTGGTTTTCTTCTGCAGTCATTTAATGAATGTGAATGAAATGAAAGTGTTACTGAATGAGGAAAAGCTTCACAAAGCCCATCCTTGTGCTTATAGAAGCCACATCATTCCAGCTTTCTACAACTGTTGATTATTTCAGAATATTTTGCTCTTTAAGACAGACTTTGTATAATACCTAAACCTTATACAGTACCTTAGTTATTCCAAAAATCGGGGTGTTCCTTGAAATGTGTTTTTGTTCAGCTCCTGGCATAGCCACTTGGACTTGTATTCAAAATTGCTGCATTAGCTGAATTCCCAGACCCTGACCTGCTTAAGGCTGATGCCTGGAGGGAGATTTTCAGTGTTCCTTTTCTCAGAAAGAAAAGGAAAAACAGAAAAATGTCTCAAATTCTCTGTTGCTAGACACTAATACTGGCAGGACACTAAGAAAAAGGGAGTAATAGTGTTGATGCAGTGCATTATTCCAGATGTGAATAGGAGGGAAAAGCTATAAACAGGAAAATGTATTTTTGTCCATAAATTTTCTACTGTTACTGTACCAGAATTCTTGGAGTAGGAACAAAACATACTTTATTCTTTGAACATAGCAAGATTAAGATGTGCAGTATTTTTATTATTGGATGAAAGAGCAGCATCTCATTATTTAGTAACTCTAATCAGTGCTCCTTAAAATAAGAAATAACCAAAGGGCTTTTGTCAGCTGTGGATGGGACTTCAGAAGTTTTTCTCCTTTATACTGAGTCATGTGAAAAGAATGTATCTACCAAAAAAAGAAAAATCAACAGGTTGTGCACGTTATATTGAAGTTTAACATTTCAAAATAGCTAGAGAAATAACACTGAATTAACCTAGAGGGTTTTCAAGACTGGAAAAATCTTCTGTAAACAGAGAAACAGCAAATAAATTAGGATTAAGACTATGCAGTTCCTTACAGCCTCACTTTTTAAAATTTATATGTGAAATCATTGTTTTACACTCTGTTCTGTGTTATTCTCTGTTCTGTAGTACTAAATGTACAGGACTAAGATCAACAGCTCTTATTTCTGACTGAAAGAGAAAGCTTCCAGAATTTTCCCCAGAAAAATAACAAAGCACCACCACAAAACCAATGGTGGTGGAGCCCCTGAATACAGCATTTCAGAATTCAGAATTAAAAGCTGACGTTGTCTCTTCAGCCCCATGACTTAGAAGAGATAATTAAGGAGATGCAGAGGAAAACAGCAAGAGTCACACGTTGTCAGCAGTGTTAACTGAAATTCTTCATATCAAATTTCCACGTATTAAAGAGTAGACTAGGAGGATATGTAAGAAGGAAGAGAAAATATGTTCCACAGCTCCAGAAACTGGAAGAGGTGCCAAAAGGAAGTTCTTTAGCTGTTTTTCTGCCTTGAGATTTATGGGGAAATACTTGTTCCCTGTTCCCTTTCCCAAAAGAAAGGATTTTGTAAGAGGGAACTGCAATGGTTTGGGGATAACGATGTTTCAGTTCATGTGTACAGCAGACTCTCTGCAGCCATTAATGCTTTCAGTGGGACTTGTACCAGCTCACTTTTTTGTTTCAATATAAAGCATGCCATGAGCAAGCTTACCAGGAATGCTCCTGCAATTCTTGTGCCTGTCCTCAAACCCTCCCTTTGCAACTTGGTAAAGCCTGCAACAAGCTTGTCATGAATGTGCTATTAGAGTTTCCTGCTGCTGATGCTGTATGTGATAAAAGTTTGGTGTCTGCAGCTTTCTCCAGTCCTCAGATGTGGTCCTTCTCCAGAACAGCCAAAAATGAGCGGTGAGCAGCTGTCCCTGGTCAGGGCATGTAAAACATCTGTAAAAGCTACAATTAAAGATCATCATTTCCCACTGCTATGTGATTGTGTAGGTGGCTACTTGGTCTCCTATGTGGGTATTAGTGAAGAAATTTGTACATGAACTACTTAAGAGATAGGAAGGTTGACTACGAAAAAGAACATTAAAATTGCTGTATATTTCAGTAATGTGGTTTTGCCAAGCAGTGGGCAAGAATAAAAAGATTGATTTACCTGTGCATTAATTTTAAAATTACAGTCTTTAAACAGGTGGGATTTTAGGAATACTTCTATCCATTATTATGCTGAAGTAAAATGGATTGTAGATCTTGCTTTGTTTTTGTCCACAGGGTAAAACATCAAGTGGAGTACTTAGGTCTGAAAGAAAATATTCGAGTAAGAAGAGCTGGCTATGCCTACAGGCGGGTTTTCAAGAAGTTTTTGCAGAGGTAAGGTCATACTAATTTTGAAGTATTAGAACATTTGCTTGCATAATGAAGATAAAAAAAGTTGCAGGTTTTGAAAGCTTCTCATTTCCTACTTTTCCTTGTTATTATTTGCCTTGTTAAAGATCTAGGCTATGCAGACATTCAAAAGTTTCTTAAAAACAGTCTCTGTGTCTTAAAAATCTTTCCATTTTCTAGTAAACATGCCTAAGGCCTCAGCTCTTCTTGTAGAGTTCGGAGCTCTATATTTATGGAATCCAAGGGTCTAGCTACTAAATTCTGTTTAAAATGTTTTTGTTGCTCTCCAAGCACTCTTTCCCAGTGACAGAGGACAGGCAAAGAAGTATATCCCTGCCATTCAACAGTCTCAGTGAAACAAGTAACATATTAGCTTAAATTGCTGGTGTTAAAACAGCTGGGAATGGTAACAACCAAATGCTGCAGCTGCTCACAGAATGAAAGCAATTAGATAAATCCTTGTTTCAGTGTCTTAGGACCAGCTGTTGAAATGAATTAGCTACCTTCACCAGCTACTGAATCCTATTAAATGGAAGCAATTTCCGTATTTAGGCAACGTTCAGTCTCTTTTTTATTATAGAAAATTGAGACGTGCACCTAATTAATGCCCAAACCAGGATGTTACATGACAATTCTGCTTTTGTTGGAAATCCTTGTGTTAAAATATAAATTTAAAAAAAAAAAACAACCAACCATCAGTTGTTCCAAGGAATTCATCAATTGGCTTAGAACAAAGCCACTGATAATACTTCATATACTTTATGATAATACAGAGGGTTCTAATTATCTAGTAGTAAGCAGTACTAAAATACCTTAAGGCATGAACTCCATTTTAATCATGGGATAATTTTTAATCATATTTTTTCACCGTTTTCAAGCACAGAGATATTAAACATGGATATGCTTCACATTACAGAGCCTTACATGAAGGTCACTGCAAAGACAGAACAACAGATTAATAACAAATGTGAAATCTAGCCTAGCAATTGTTGAAAACTGATTGTGGGAGCTGTGCAAGTCTAGAAAGGTCCGCACAGAGGAAAGCCACATGGTGCTTCTGGAGGGTAAATAGATAGCAGCACTTGATATCCAGAGATCCACAATGAGCTGAAATCATTATCTGTGGGATTTGTTAGTTTCAAATCAGTATTGTTAAATTTAGCATTTTGTTACAAGTAAAACCTTTTCTGCAACCTTTCAATTCACAGTTCCCTAACATCCAGAACAAACTCTGTTCTGACACCATGAGTCAGTGTGAGTAGAAGTGGGCTGAGGCATGGGGATGGTCAGGAAATGCATCCTTGTACACTTGTTTTCATTGGGGCGGCTCAATGTAAGTGGAGATTTCAGGACTGAATGGACTTATGTATGAAATTTACATTTGCATGCAAAAAGCCAAAGGCACTGAAACGGCTTGTGTATTTCAAAGCATAACCAGTCTGAAAACTGAACTCCATACTCCTGAACTTACAAATAGATCCTAACTGCTTACTATGAATTTATAAGAGAATTTTTTTTTCCAGTGATCGTGATTTTGGAATTGTTTCAGAAGCATGTTAAGCACATAGTATGCTGAAATCCCCCATAAGCTCACATGACATGTAAATTTGAAAAACTTAGATAAATGGATATTGATATGAAACATTTAATGGGAAGGATGCAAAAGTACCCTGGAGAAATGTGCTATTCATTCCTAAACAGCAGTAGACAAAGATAGAATTGATGTAGATTAAGTGTTAAATTCTAGAACTTATGCTTAATGATGCATATTATACTTTTTTTTTTTTTCTGCCCTGTAAACTTGTCATAACCATAAATTATATGAATACAGTTCACTCTTATGAAAAAGAAGAATTTCAAATCTATTCTTATACCCCAAACCTTTACTTAACACTGTAAAAATTTTCAGTCTTACTTTTCCCATTGCCCTCTTTCATAGCTCAGAAGACGTAGGAAAGAATTTACAACGTGCTGAAATGTAGTGTCAATTTCTGTTGTATGAAAGGTTGCACAGTTTTGATTACCTCTATTGATGGAAGCACATTTTTATTCAGACTTGACTGTACAACTGTGGTGTTGTAGGTACACAGTGAACCTGGAAGAATCCCTTGAGCTAGGAGTTAGTTTAACTTATAACCCCAGCTACTACTGTGCATCTGTCTGTCCCATAAATATTGATAAATAACATACAAGATCTGTAAACAGATTATGTGTAATGTACATCTATATTTAAGGTGTCATAAGAGCTACTTCTGTTAGACATCATGCTAGTACCTGAACGTTTGATAACTAATAGAGTTGAACAAGAAAACACGAGTCTAGATGCTTTGAATCCTACTGAATTATATATATTAACCTTTTCTTTTCATGTATGTGGTATTCAGAGGTGTTTTAGAATCGGTTTTGTTTTGTGTGTGATATGTTCCTTTTAAACAATTTGCTCTTTGTCATGTGGTATTGCTGTTTAAGTTGCATGACTCTGCTTCTTGGTTTTGTCTAGATCTCATTCTTGCCATACCTAAAGTGATCTTACAGCTCCTTCTGTGATTTTTCTGAACATTTTATTAGAAGCTGCCTACATCTTTCTACCTGAGAATTCAACAAACTAAACTGCATACTCATCACTTATTTAATTGAATAGTTGCATTACTAAGCATGATTTAGACTGTGTAACTCAAGTACTCTTAGTGCATTATTAAAAAAAAAAAAAAAAGGGTCAAGGTTAAAGAACCGAAGATCTGTGGGGAAAATTTGTTAGAACACATTTAGGTGTTCTCCAGTCTCTTTGTGAAAAGAGGAGTTTAAGTAGCTGCTGCTAGAGAAGTTACTTATCCCCAGACGTGCTGATGCAGCTAAAGCCATCAGCTCTTCTCAGTGGGCAGGATGACAAGAATTCTGTCAGATTAAAAGCAAGTTAATTACAAAAAAGTGGACAGATTAGAAGGAGCTGTAACCTGGCATCTACCTCATTTCTAAGGCTTAAAGTGAGTAGCATGAAATAGCAGGCTACTCAGCAAATGCATGGTATTACAGCACTTCCTCACCTCATTCCATAGCTCTTCTTTATGGTCAGTTCACCTCAATGTTTCCTCCAGATAGCACCAACATCACAAGATCTTCCTTCCTGTAGCAGATGCATAGCCAAAAGCTTTATGGGTTAAGGCCAAGAATGCCTCCTTGCTACATGCTGACCAGCTGTCATTAACAGGTGGGTTAGGAGAATGAGCTGTCTACTTGCTTAGAAACACAAAAAGTCTTTGTAAGAATAAGGAAGACAGAAAAGCTGAAGGGGGAAGTAGGTCACATGCTTGGGAAGGAGTCTAATGTACCAAGGGTAAGGAGGTGCTTTAACCAACAGCATAAGTCACTGCTAGTAAATAACTTTGTCCTGGAGTTAAGATTAGAGCATAACTTTCTGTAATTAACTACTGCAGTTACCAAATAGTAACTCAGGATCTGGGAGATTCCTGGACACTGTTGCCCTTCTCTTTGCAGCTGTTTGGTCTTGCTAAGCAAATAACACAGTATTGCATCTTCTCTAAGCTTCTGTAAATCCTGCCAAGGGGGCAAACACTTTCCCAGTGTGATCTGACTAAGAGTCAGTGGTATGCTGCTGCTCACATCTGGTGTCCAATTTTAATCTTTTCTTCTTGGTGGTTAAGGTATGCCATTCTGACCAAAGCAACTTGGCCTTCCTGGAAAGGAGATGAGAAACAAGGAGTTCTCCACCTACTTCAGTCGGTCAACATGGATCCTGACCAATACCAACTTGGGAAATCCAAAGTCTTCATCAAAGCTCCGGAGTCTGTAAGTGTGGCAGGACACGAGTCTATAAATATGAAGCTTTTGCTAAAATAGATGGCCTTCCTTCTCCAGTGTTGCACAGCTTATCTGCTGGGATGGGAGAAGCTTCAGAATGTAAGTCAAGCTGGGCAGGCCTGTCAGTGATGCCTTGAGGCTGTGGGTACAGTAGACATTCAAATCTTGCCTCTGTGATGAGTACAGTACATCCTTACATTTAGACACTTATTCAAGGAACATTAAAAACATCAGGAAGAAGAGATGGGATGCATGAAGTTGCTTTGGTTCAGGTTGCACATGGTGACATTCTATCAGAATCTGTCACATGAAGGAATATGATGGAGTGAGAACACATCTATGGCTGTTTGCCCAAGCAAACCGGTCCTTTTCTCAAGTATAAGAGCTACTGATAAAAATAAGAGAAAAGCTCCCAAATATATATTTGAGTAAACCGATGTCACAGAATAGCTAACTTTAAATCCCATTCAGAAACATCAGGTAGGCATATTAAGGCTGCTTTTATCCTTTGGCAGCTGAACTACACAAAACATTGAAACTGTTCCTTCATTATTCAGGAAAGTTGTCAAGGAGGGAAGGTTTGCTCTATTTCCCATCATGTATTCCTTATCTGTCTGAAGCAATCAGGCTTACTTAGTGAAACACCTTCTGGTTGTCAGGTGGTTTCTTATTACTTTGCCTTAAATTACACATCAAAATAAAAGCAGAACGCTTCTATTTCTGTCATTTTCTTTTTGAAAAATACTTCTTTGCTCTTTAGAGCAGTAAAAATTCGTGCAGTGACTCTGCTGTACTCAGTCACACAGCAAGATCCCAGAGGGAAAATAATACTTCCTCAGAGTCATAACCAAAATTGATTCTACCATGAATAGAGTCACAAAGGTAGTCTCAGTTGTTCTGGAAAAGCAGCACTTTAAAATCCCTGTCATTAGAGAAAGACCTGTTTATAATAATAGTAAAGCATATGATGTTCAAGGTATATAGGGTGCTTAAATGCATGGATGCAAGTTGGCTGAACAGGAAATTCTAGTCTAGTATTAATCCTAGTTAGTCATTGCAATCAAAGCATCTTCATTACCAGCAAAAGAAGCGTGAGCTCTGCTTGCCTTCCACCATAGCACAGGTCATGATTTATTTCCTAAGATTTCAGTGAATTTTATCTTACAGGGGTCTTGGCATGACCTTGGACGTTAGTGGATGCGAGTCTTTGATATCTCTTCATGTGACAACAGCTGGGACTTGTAGTCCTTCGCTGATTGCCTCGGGTTTATGACAGGGTGGTGGCAAGCACACGTTCTGGTCAGGTAGCTGTTTGGCTTACTTAGCTGCTTGTAAGGACAGGGGAATAGAATTAGGAACTTGAACAGCATCTTCCAGTTGGTTATCTTACACTATAGCAAACTGATTTTACTGTTTTCATTATGAAATTATTTATTTCTCTGCCATTAATTGTAGTTAGTTTTGAACCCAATGCAGTCTCGGTTTAGGAAGTTAATAAGGAAACCGAAATAATTTGTGTAATGCTTGTTTTCTTGATCTTACTCTTAGAGAAAAATCAATCCAATTTGAAACTATTCTTGTTTTCAGTTATGTAATAAACCATAAGGAAATAACTTCCCTGACTGCTGAGAAGACCCTAAGCCTTGGGATATTTACCACTTCAAACAGCACAGATTTTCAGCAGTCTTATCTTCACAAACGGGCTGGGACTTATTCCTGTTGGTTTTATTTTGTTGATTTTTTTCCTCTCTTCCTCCTCCTCACTCCAAAGGAAGGACTGAAAACGTTTGCTGATACTCTCCTCTATTTAATAGTTAATTTAATTAAGGATACGAGGAATAGTTAGGGCTTTTTCCATTTAAAGTTGAAAATCTTGAGGTGAATATTCTAAAGCTTCGTTTACATCTTTTAGTATCAAAGAGAAATCTCTGATGTTACTAAAACATTGACTCGAGTTGTGTCACTTTTGAAATAGTAAATGAAAAATTGTCTTCCATCAGTAAAGAAAGAAAGCACTTGAATGAAAAATACTTTATTTGCTTGGGAGTGTAAGGGTGAGCTTTATTTTATATATATATAAAACTTTATATATACATGTATGTGAGGAAAGAATTTTTACTTTAGTATTTCATAGCCTACGTTTTACTGAACCACGTTAACTTGATGTTTTGAAGGAACTTCCTTAATTGGGACTCTGTTGACGTTCAACTCCAAGTGGCAGGCATTGATAATTTGCAGCTAGCAATATTGTTAGAGAAATAAATGACATGTTCACATGTAAGCTGAATTAGACATGGTTTGATCATGCCATGGCTGAGACTTTAGAATGTTCTGCATCAGGAGCAGTCATGCCTCTCTGCAGAAACACTATCTAGTGCTTGTGTTTGTGAAGTTATTCATTTATTTATTTTTTTTTAGTTTCTGTAGATGGAGGTTTCCCAGCTGTAAAATCAGGTTTTATGAGTGGCAGAAATGAGGCTTCATTATTTACATTTCCATCAAACACCTGAATAAATAACTTTGTACAAAAACAAGCAAAGCCCTGTGGAAATAGCACAAGATCAAGTTTCCCTTTTAAGATCAACACAAACAGTGTTTTTTCTAGATTAGCACAGTTTAGCAGCAAGTTAAGCAGAGGATCCTGAAGCCCAGGTTCACCTCATGCCATACCTGTTCCTACTTATGTTCCCTTCTGAGAGCTATGTAGGTTGCTCCAAAAGTAATGTCTCCTATTTATTACCATGGAACATACAACACATACGGAGGGCACACAACAACATTATTTGGTAGAGCAAATTCAGTTACAAAACACTCTTCTTCAACATAGTCACACCAATAGCAGTGCATTTTTGCCAGTGATGAACAAGCACCTACGTGCTGTGCTCATAGAAATCTGTACCAGTGGAGGTAACCCACTGTTTCACAGCTGCTATGACAGTGTTATTGCTAGGGAAATGTTGCCCATGCAGTCCGCCTTTCAAACTGCTGGAAGTCAGAAGGCACTAAATCTGGACTGTACAGTGAGTGTGGCAGGACAATTGAGCCAAGATTGGCAGATATGCTTCATGGTCTTCAAACTGCTATGGAGCCCTTATTATCATGTTTAGACTAGAGAAAGGTTGTTGTCTTCTCTGTCCTGACTTTGGAAGTTCAAGCAGTCTGAGTTGATGGTTTGTCCCGGTTCTAGGGAATCCAGAGGGCTCACACCTTTCTTATCACAAAAGATAGTGTGTATCAGTTTACCCACTGAGGACTGTATCTTGAACATTTTCTCCAATGAGGAGTTCACATCACCATTCCTTGGACTGCTTTTTTGATTCCAGTTTGTAGTGGTAACACCACATCTATCATCAGTGTAATTACATGATGCAGAAGACTGTCACTTTCTGCCTCATATTGGTTTAAGACACACCAGAGGGAAATATTTAGCATTAATACTGAAATTGTTATAAATTGCTCATATTTCTGTTAAGAAAAAATAAGTTTAAAATATGTAAAAGACTATAATGAAATATGCCATATCTTGCAATAATTTTGAGTTTTTTCCTTAGGCATTATATTTACATATTTTTAGTGGGAACTGAAAAGAGGGTGGATCTTCAGTTTTGATAAATCATTTACTCATAAATGTTAACAGTGTAGGCCAGATCATATATGTCATACTGAAGATCATGTATCATATATAATTATAAATTCTACAACCAGCCTACAAACATCACTGCTAAGGAGAAATGTTCCCAGTGAACTCAACAGTATTAAATAGAGAGGAATAAGAAAGCTGCAAGTGAATGACAGTGCGTTATATTTCATATTGCACAGACAGTTTCTTATTTAAGACCCCTCAGTTGCAGTAGGACCAGCTTGGATCTGGAGTGAAATACATATGAAAGTTGTATGTAACATGTTTCTTCCTAAAAAATTTTCTTGTAAAATTTTTGACCCACCTTGCTGTCTTTTTGTGCAGCTTTTTTTGTTAGAAGAGATGAGGGAGAGAAAGTATGATGGATATGCCAGGGCCATCCAGAAGGCATGGAGGAAGTATGCGGCCAGGAAAAAATACGTACAAATGAGAGAAGAAGGTAGGTCCTAAATTTTGATCATACAGTCATAGAATTGCTCAGGTTGGAGAAGACCTTCGAGGTCATCAAGTCCAACCTCAGCCTAACCATACTACCCTAACTAACAACCCACCTAAATCACATCCCAGAGCACCACATCCAAACTGATTTTAAGTATGTTCAGGAATGGTGACTCACCCACCTCCCTGGGGAGCCCTTCTTGATGACTTCTCTCCCGTGATTCCAGAAGCAGAAAGTATGCTGTAATAGATGAAGCAAATGTATTCTTTTGTGTAGAGAAAACAGTTGCTTTGCAGACTGGGAATGACTGGAAATTGTTGGAAACCTAAAGTACCACTGATGAGGTTGGCTGTTCAGCATGCACGAGTTTCTTGGACTGTCTGGTGCTTGGTAGCATAAAAAAGTCAGACTGAGTAGGAGAAAATTTCCATAGTTTCAGAAGAACCCTAGATTCATCAAAACTGCTAGGTTTGCCATCAGTACATTTTAGTAAGAATGAATTTAACAATCACATGGATCCTTAATAAGAGTTTATTCAGTATCTCACTGTCTTTTCATTATCACTTCTTCCCCAAGTTCTGTTTGAAACCACTTGGTATTTCAGATGACAAGTTTTCCAGTTTTAGCAAGTACTACTAATCAGTGTTTGTTTTTCGTATTTAAGCATCAGATCTGCTGCTGAACAAGAAGGAGAGAAGGCGGAACAGCATCAACAGGAATTTTGTTGGAGACTACATAGGCATGGAGGAGCACCCAGAGCTGCGCCAGTTTGTGGGCAAACGGGAGAAGATCGATTTTGCAGACACCGTAACTAAGTATGATAGGAGGTTTAAGGTCAGTCAAAGAATGATAGCCACTAATGATGAGCTCTGCCAGGGTGCTGTTCTGATGTCTTTACCACCATTTAACAGAAACTCCACACGTGTCAAAGAATTTTTGGGTACCAGTTTGAAAAACAAATATTTGACCTAAGAATACATTGGGAAGCAGTCCACCCTCCTGATCTGAGCACATTGCTATTTTCAGACTTTTTCTCCTAAGACAAGAGCTCTGTGGGACTTGTTGGGCAGAAAACTGTTATGAAATATTAGGAAATACTAGGAATTTCTCTATTAGGATATATAGGAGAAAAGCTATTTTTTTAATACAGTACAATCTGATTCCAGGGTTATGTAAATCAAGTGTTTCCTTCCCACCCTCCACCTCAAACCAAAGACTTGGCCCAGATCACATCATCTTAATCTTTGGAACAGCATCTTGATGTTAGGGCATCAATCTCTGCACAGCTGTGTATTTTCAAACAATTTTGTGTTTCAGAGCGTGAAGCGAGATCTCGTCCTTACTCCAAAGTGCATATACCTTATTGGGCGTGAAAAGGTAAAGCAAGGTCCAGAGAAAGGCCAAGTGAAGGAAGTCTTAAAGAGAAGGATGGAAGTGGAGAGAATTCTTTCTGTTTCTCTAAGGTCAGTACCTTGAACACATCTTTCCACTGACAGAGAAATTCGTGCAGGATAGCAGGAAACATGTTGGTTGATGAGCTGGTTGGTTCATAAGCTGCATTCACTGACTCTTACAAACAAAAAGCTGGACTTACTTTCACTCTCAGCCCTAATGTTATAGTCTATGCTTATGTTAATAAAACATTCTTCTGACTACTATTAAAGTAGTTCGCTTATTTTTAAGTGTAACCCAAAATACAATGGCATATTTGTTCACCATAAAATGTTCAAGGAGGTTCTAGTGAGTTTTGGCTTAATTTTGTATCCCTTATATAAGTACACTTTGTGAACGTCCCCTGCTTTCTGAAGAGTGGTTCTTTGGTGAGCTACTTCAGCCTTTATTCCTAGCTGGATTTCATATCACTTCTGATGACAGTGTCAAACCAGTCCCAGCTTGCCAAAAATATCTGTGGTGTCCACAAAGAGCTAAGAAACTTGGTTAGGTGAGCAAGTGAAAACGAGGAGCAGCCCACAAAAGTTCATGCCTGTGTCACTTCATCCCTTTGAATGCTGATGAGCAATGTCTCTGGAGAGTTCTGCAGTTGTTACTGCAGTTTATCAGAGCTGGTACCTCAGTAATTTAATACAAAATACAGATGCAGCCTAATGCAGCAGCAAGTGTTCTTCAAGTACTAAGATTTCATGTTTAACAGAATATGAGTCTACAGTTGAGTACTGAGTACAGTATGTTGACCATTACTGCTAAGCTTTCTTACATGCTTATGGAACATTGTTCCTGTTAGCATAGCCAGAAGACTTCTCACAGATGTACTTACAAATAAATAAAGGCAGATGGCACATTCACGTTTCTGCGGAGTTCTTAGCATCTCTTCCAAGTTTAGGGAAAGGTCTGCAAAACATTCCTGCATACAGTACCATTTTTAAAACCTGTGGTTTATTTTGCCATACATCTTTCAATAGAGAACAGCTCTGGTAGATCTAGGTTAGAGTGGAACCTGCCTGCTCAGTGCTCCAGGTTTGGACTGTGTGCTGTGCAAATGCTAACCAGGTTGTAGCCAGACTCCCAAGTTGTGCATTCCAAAGGCAGAGTTGCATTGAGTCAGCTAAGAAGTACAGCTTGCCAGCTAAGTTAGTGAAGAATTCACTTTTCTCACATATAAATGATTTCTACAGAACATTTTGAAGCAAAAACAAATTTGCATAGTTTGGAGGAAACATGCAGTTACTCAATTTGGAATTTGTTCAGCGTGTTGAGCATGACAACTATTTGTGGAAATTTGCTAATGTAACAGTGAATAACTGAGCTTTACAATTAATCTGATAAGCAGTGACACAGGATATCCTAACAGTATTATGAAGTCAGACTGTCTGCCCAGTGAGTGAAAATAGGACAACTGGCTGGGCAGTAATTACTGTAGGGCTGGGGATTTTCTCACACGTGTCCTTCAGAACCTTGCTGAAGCTCTAGATTTGCTTGGTGGTAGTGAAAAGCTCGTTGTTTTCACTTGACTTGCTTATGTTTCTTATTGCTATTTTGAATACTAAGTAGGTTCATTTAAGTAATTTGCTTGTTTTCATACTCTCTTTCCTATACTACTGTAAAGATTTCAGAGTATGAAGGTGGGTAAGCTTGTAATGAAAACAGGTAGTGGTATAACTCAGCATTCATCTCAGGGAGGTTAGAACTGTGTTTTCATACCTAACAATCAGCAGTAATATGAAATCAGTTTTCAATTCTGAATAAAGTAAAGAGGTGCTCACAGAATCTAGAAGGAGTTGTAGGCTTCAGTAGTTACCTGAAAAAGGATGATAGGAAAACTTCCTTATTTCACCACCTTCATATTTAAAGAGTCAGCAGTGAGGGAAACCAGCTGTGAGAGGAAGAGGAGAGAGCATGCTCAAAGTGGAAAGCTGTTAATTGCTAGGTAATTAGGACCAGAAAACAGTGATGAGGGCAGACAGACTGTGATGGGAAAGCTGAAGCTTTTTTTCTGAGCTTGAAATCCCTTTAATTCCTTATGTTTGAGGCTTAGCTCACTTTTTGAGTTACTGTGAAACGTTGACGTTATGCATTTGTAGATGATATCAGTGCCTTCCATGTGAGATTTGTTGCTATGTGAACCATGCCAAGGTTTTCCTTAGCAGTAGTTAGGTAACTTTCACTTGCCCTTCGCTTGGCTACCAAAGCTGCCTGCCTGCTCCCCCAGCAGTGCAGGTGTCAATGCTTCTGAGCTATGTGCCATGACCAAGGTTATGCCATGTTTAGGAAAAAAAAAAGATGTGAAAACTATGAAGAACTGTTAAGTCCAAATCAAACCTCTCAAGTCTCTGGAAAGAAATGCAAACAGATGGTTCTTTTTTCACTTAGAATGAGATACTTAATGTATCTCTATGATGAAGTTGTATTTTCTGATATTACCAATGGCAGGTGAGGATGAGATGGAAGCAAATATGTAACACTCACAAACTGCTGTGGTTAATTGGAAATTCACGTGAGATGGGCTTTGCAATGTGCTGTGATAGGGAGGTTAGCTGCTTGCAGTAAACTGCTGCAGTAATGGCAACCTTGCTGTAACTTTGCAGTGTTAACAATTGTAGGTCTGGTTGGTTTGTTTGTTTGTTTAATTCACTGCTGTGAATAATGTTGCTAGAAATTATATTGGCAACTTCTTCCTCAGTTGACTCTTACAGCTTGCTGGCCACCTTTATGACTTGCTTTCTTTTTCCTGTTTTCAGCTTCCTTTCAAACAGATCCTGTAATAAACTTGCAGATGTTTTTACGTCCACAGGAATAGGATAGATTTAGTCCAGTTTTAGAACATGCATTAAGCTGACCAACCCTGATGAAGCAGCAGAGAAACTTGGACTTCAGACACTCTGTAGTGGTCTAAAAAACCATGAAAAAGAGCCATAAATGTTCTGTCCCGAATGTTTAACAATATCCAACACTTTAATTGTACTCCATTTGGTGAAAGTATCATGCCTGTGCCAATTGCTTTGTGATATGGTTATGCACAGCTGTGAAAAAAAGTCTTGTGCCATTTCCTCCACGGGGCACGTGTTTCTGGCACTGTGTAGCACTCAGGTGGCTGCATGGGGACTGGAGCTCAGACCTTGAAAAACAAGGGAAGTCAGAAATGAATCTGCAAGAAAGGAGTGGGAGGAAGGGCAGTCATTAAGCTCTCACCATTTTCTTGTCTCCCATGCAGTGACCTGTTACTTAAGCGTGTCCTGCATGATACTAGCCAGCTTCAGAGTACAGGTAGTTTACTTAGGAATCAGCAAACAGAACCAAAGTATTCCACGCTACTCAAGTCATGGAGTAAGGAGGTGAGGGAGAGGTGGGTGTGGCCACGCAAAATGAAGCTTGGTTTTGCAGAGACATCTAGGTAAAAAAACACACCAAAGCACAAAACTACAAAAAACCCACCCAGCCCTCCATTTCCGTGCTTTGGTTTTATGTGGAAAGTTTTGTTTATACCTCGTTCTAGAGAGGGTGTAGAAACGGACAGGCATCAGCATAGACATAGCTAGGAACTAAGCCAGCATGTTCTTAAAAGGAAAATCAATACATATATAGATAAATTACAGAGTACCAGTGATCCTGGCTGAAATTCAAAGGAACTGTGGGAACTGAGAGCACAGAAATGTGTTTTGTGACTTTTTCCATGAGAGTCAACACAGTGATGGCAGTGGATCCCAACATGTTATGTTCTTTATACTGTTTAACCACTTTAGGCTAAAGACAATGGAGAGTTCAGAGCATTCATTCTGAATTTGCTTGCTTTGGGTTTCAGTCTTACTTTATTGTTAGTTAGCCACTCTCCAGTTCATCTCTCATCCCAAATCTTGCCATTATTGAAGAGATGGACTTTAATGTGCCATGTTCTTATGATACAGTGATTACTGTAAAATGACCAAGTAGCTTTCTCATGTCACAAAACAGATTCAGTTATCAGCTGCTCAAAAAAGGGTGTTCTCAGAAAGCAAGCTTCTACAATTAGCACTGCTTGGACTTTGTTATGTTGCTAAAAGTTAACCATGTGTACTTTGCAAATTTCATCCTGGCCCTGGCTGTACTTGCTGTTAAAGTTTTAATCTGAATGGCAAATGTTCTTTTTTTTTTTTTTTTTTCCCAGCACAATGCAGGATGACATTTTCATTCTGCATGAACAGGAATACGACAGCTTGCTTGAATCGGTCTTCAAAACTGAGTTTTTAAGCCTCTTATCAAAACGATATGAAGAGAAAACACAAGGAAAACTACCTCTGAAATTCAGCAATACGTGAGTTTTGTTTTTTCAGTAATCTTGGCTCTTGCTGCCAGGCCAAATGAGTGAATACTGCTTGCTGAGCTCCTGACACTGTGCTTTGACTAAGGAGAATAAGAGGCAGCACACTAAAAACGCAAGGGAGCTGGACTTTTTTTCAGCTCATCACAGTGTAATAGGTTAGGATTGTACCTGGGCTGCCTGCCATTTTCCACTGTCTGTGTGCTTAGATAAGATGCTTTCATTCTATTGAACATACATGGGGCTGAAGGGTCTGCAGCTTTGGCCCACCACAGAGCACCTCTGTGCTGTCAGAGCTGTTGATACTCCTAACCATGAAGCAAATTAGCAACAGAAGGCCATGGATTTGTATGCAAGAAATATAAAAGTTGGGAGGATTATTGTAATTTGAAAGCGCAGAGGACAACTGAAGTTTGGAACATTCCTGTGTTGGGAATCCTAAGCCAGTACCAGACATTGTAGTTATAATTATATATTTTATCTGATTACATTACGGAGCAGGCAGTATGGAAATACTGGGAAATAAATGCATGTGCACATGTACATATATATGTGCATGTGTGGTGTGCAAGTGCAACAAAGGTGACTCTCCAGATATGTACACAAAGCATGGATTAGTCACCTAATAGCATATACAGAACCTTTAGGAATGGTGCACTAATGTGCTTCCTCCAGTACAGGCTTCTGCAGAGGCAGTGCCAGAATGTTGTTTAAGGTAGACTCATCTGCTGCTCAGAGCCTTGCAGATTTTACCCCAGTGTTTATTATACTCTCTGTCCTCTCCTGAATATCTTAAACTTCCTTCCTTTACCAGGAAACCTAAACCACTATAAGTAGAACACAAGGGTAGAAGGAAAAAGAGAAGCTTAATTAGGTGTTTTATGTCAGATTATTCAGTCATTGAATACAAGTTCTCAGTTTGAGCCTCTTATTTTTGTTAACTCTAAGTTATTTACTGTCAAGCAGCATTGTCCTGATTTGACACGTGGATGGATGCTTTGTTGTTTTTTTCCCCCTTGTTTAGTTCATTTCCTTTTCTTGTTTTCATGTGCTTACACTAGGCTAGAAGTGAAGCTGAAAAAGGAGAGCTGGGGGCCATGGAGCAGTGGTGGTTCTCGACAAGTGCAATTTATGCAAGGCCAAGGAGATATAGCCATTCTCAAACCAAGCAATAAAGTGCTGCAGATCAGCATTGGACCAGGGCTGCCAAAGAATTCCCGTATGTATGATTTTCCATTAGAAATCAGTGAATGGTTTAGAAATGCAGAGAAGGACTGAGTCTAGCTTTCTCTCTTTTTCTGCCTCTTGCCTTAGTATTTTCTTTATTGTTTCTCTTCAACACTGGAAATAAGATCCAAGTTAAAGATAGTAATGATACGACAAACTTCCCTCCTTCAGTTTTTCTGGAACATACTCTTTCCATATATAACAACTGCTTCTGAAATGTCTGAAATCTTCCCTGTGTCAAAGGAAATCAGGGATCTTACTCATGTGACATAGCAGAGTACAGCTAGCCAAGCATTTTGCAGATGAGTCTTTCTCACTGCTCTGGGCTTCTGCCATTCCTACAGTCATGCTGATGTGGAAAGGAAGTAACTTCTGTGCATCACCAAAGTCTGAACTGCAAATATAGTAGTGTCTGAGTTTTCTGTTTTATCTTTTCTCATACTGACTGGGCACCGTGAAGCTTCCACCACTTGGAGGATTCTGTGAGGAGGGTTTTTCTGTATAGTTATCTTGGAGGATTAAAAAAGCAAGAAAATGTCTCCTTTCAGTATAAAACACCGAACTTTTAACCAGACCTGGCAGCATTTTGCTGAATTGTTTTCCCAACAAATGGGAGAGGGCAATCAGACAAGCTAAGATTTATTTTTTTTTTGTCCTAGGGAAATTTCTCGGTGTCACAGAACTGGAAAAAGTGTACTTGTATGTGCAGAGAAATTGCTGATCAGAAGTGTTATAGTCAAAAGTTAAGTACTGCTGTGCCAGCTGTCAGTGGTTGCTAAAATAAGTCCTAAAGCTAATGGTCTTTTGGATTCCATTTACTGTTGCCTAAGACACCTGTACATTCTGTGGCTGAACTGGATCACAAAAGGGAGAATATGCCTAAAAGTCATCCTTGTTGCACTTTAATCTTTAGCATTACGTGGGCACTAGATTCATTATTCCTGAAGATCAGCCTGACTGCAGAGGAGGAACCTTGCAGCCAGAAGACCTTACCTAATTAAAGTAATCATGAAAGAGTAACAAACTGTTGCTGTTTCTTCCAGGTCCTACTAGACGTAACCTTTCCCACAGCAGAGGGCATTCTAGCAGGGCTCAAGCTCAGACATACCCCATGAGAGCGGCTCCTCCTCCTCCTGGTAAGTTTGTTGAGCCTCAGGTCTAAAACAAAGTTCAGCATTCAGGCTTAATCTGAAGCTAATCCATAGCTGTTCCCCTTTTCATTTTAGGGCAGAATATATACACAGACTGCAGTTGTCAGTGAAACTGCTTTTGGGGCCATGAACAGCAGAATGCAGTTATAGCTCATTTTCCTGCTCTTTTACACAATAACTTTCATGTATACCAAATACTGAGCCCTATCAGTTGTGCCTGTAAGTTGCATAGCTTTGTTTCAGGATTGATGTAATGAGGGTGTTTCACTTCTGCCCTTGACTGATATGATTAATTTAGCCTGTGAACTCAGAGAGAACAATATCCCATTGACACACCACTTCCCAAACTTTTTTTTTTTTTTTTCTATTTCTAGTGTTTGTGGGGTCAGGCTTTTTTTGCTTTTTGTTTTCCCCCAAACAAGATTGTCTATCTTTAAGGCAGTCAGTCAGCTGCTCTTTATGAAGAAGCACGAAAGGAGTGCTAGTAACTTGGGTACTTGACCAGTCCTGGTCACCAAATGATCCTGGTACAATCCTCAGAGCATTATGAATCAAAGGACTGCATGATATGCAGAAACTGCAGCTGTTCCACTGAAGTGGCCAATCACTGTGGTTAAAAAGTAGTTAAAAACCCTGCAAACACATGCAGTAAATTCTCATTGAGATGAATTAAACAAAGCCAAGAGAAGGCTGTTTTCATTTGCATTTTCAAAAACTCAGCAATTTTAGAGGTATAAGAAACACACACTATAAGAAATACTGGTTGAAGATGTACTTTAGACCAAGCTTAAATCTGCATTGTGAAGGTAGTTTGGATGGAACTTTGCATCCAAGTCCAAAGTGTAGTTAGCCTTTTGTCAGCATATATCATATCCCCAGTTCTGCTGGAAAGGTGCTTCAGTCCCCCTTAAAAGAAGCTACTTCTGTGTGCAGCAAGACAGGGGCCTTACTTTAACTGAGCCATGACCATCAAATTCACAGTAAAAAATCACAGTGTGGTGTGCAGGAGGGATACATCTGATGACTGAACTTAAATGCTGTACTGACCATTATTCATGGGAGTAGTAACATCTCAAATCAATCATACAGTGTTATCATATTGTCTTAGAAATAGAAAACTAAAAAATAACAATAGCCAATAATAGACTAGAAACAACTGTTACAAAGCAGCTGCATGTAGGGCAGAGGGACTTAACAGGAGGCTGAGGAAACTGAATGATTTGATCCCAGTCCTCCTTGAAGGTTGTAAACAATGCTATGCATCATGCTCTCACAATGTGAGAAATTAACTCTGGGTCATTGTCTTTGCTGATTTAAAATGTATTCTGTCGTGGTCACAGATGCTTTGAAATTAATGGTCCAGTTTCTGTATATATGTACACACACACACGTGTGCATGAGTGTGTCCATTTACATGCATACACATGCATCTGTTACTTACACAAGTAAGTCAATGCCCATAGTAGGGGTGTGTGTGTATATATATCCATATGTATATGTCATGTGTATTCATATGTATCTCTGACATGCTTACATATGTCTTTGTTTCTACATGCTCATACACTTTTGTGCACACATCCAAACTCAATATTTTGATAAGCCCAGGTCTCCATGTGCATAGAGACATGGGGTACAGAGATGTATATGTTTGCATATATGTACATAAACACAGTGAGAGGAAAAGAGAAAACTTACTTACCCACATCGTTTTAACCAACTCAATTTTCAATTTGAGCACAGCTCAGAAAGGATTGAGATCCTTATGCCCTCAACCTGCAAGTAGCTCGAAGATCAGCAGAGCTGTTTTCAAACTGAAGCTATTTCCCCTTTTCATCACCTAGAAGCCAAGGAAAGGGCTACCCCTTGTGAAACCACTACCTGGACTGGATGTGTTCATGCTTTACCTTGCAGGTCATCAGCAAAATGGAGTAACAAATGCTCCACAGTTTGCACTACGTCCTCAAATCCCAGCAAATCAGCAGGCCAGTCAGAAGAACCTCTATACAAACATGGCACGACCAACATTACCACGGCAGCTATCAGGAGGATCGGGCAAGATCTCACAGCAACCAGAAAGCCTGGATTTTCTTAAAGTACCTGACCAAGGAGCAGCTGGGTAAGATTTAATTTACTTTCTCAAATTTAATGTAAAAGTAGAGTTCTGTAAATATAGCCATGAAGGTTGAGTGCATGGAGCTGATAAAAGTTCCCGAAGATGCCCAGATTGGGCTACTGAACTGCACTCCAAGGACACCTCTTCCATCAGATTTAAGAAACTCATTCTGTCACAAATTGTAGACCTTTGGGAATGAAGATGAACTAGTTGCAGTTTAGTATCTTAAACTTGCACAGTACCTTCTACTTACGGCTATGAAAACACTTGCATAATTTTACTGGGCCTTCTTTATTATCTGTAATCCAGAAGGGAAAGAGCAGATGTGGTATTTCATGGCAATTATCAACCAACTGCTACCCATAGAAGCCAGGAAGCATGCTTACAGCATTTGGGTTTGATTGGTATTTTTTTTTCTTATTTAAAATTAATAGTGGCTATTTCGGTCTTTATCAGCTTCAAAACTCTTAGCAGATGCTAACAGTTTTCAATATTCCCATCTTCAGAAACTAATAACCCCTATGCCTTGGAGTTCTCACTGCATACCAATTAACTATAAAGCTGTTTTGATGATGTTTGATTTTTACTGTCTCAGAAACACAGTTCATGCATTAGCAACAAAACCCATGAGCTACAGGCAGGGTAAAGCCACTGTGATTTTTACCAGAGAACTGTGAACAGACACTTATCAAGGTTGTAGTGAGGTAAGGTTGGTCACAGAAACAGGATTAAAAACCATCAGTTATACCATGTAGTTCCCAATGCTCTGGTACTCACCCACAGCTCTATTTCAGTCATCAGTTTATAAGGATGATTTAACACACATCAAAGCTCCTATTTCCTGCAGCTGCCATTTAAAATGAAAACTAAGGCAGATAGATAGCAAAGACGTGTTCCCCACCCCACCCCCCAAGGAAAATGTATGCTTAATATTCCAACACATGGGTTGCTGGTTATGTATCAATCTATTCATCTTCACCAAATAGTTTCAGCTTTTATAGCATAGAATACAACTTGGAAGGAAGTACTTTGATCAGAAACAGTGGGACATACCTACCCTGAGGAGCACACAACTGTAAGGAAAGTTTGAGGTAGGCATTAGAAAAAATATGTATTTTTTAATCTGTGTGATGGTAAAAGCATAGGGAAGGCTGGGAATCAGTGGATAGGTGATGGTAAAGCCTCTAGGAAGAAGACAGATTTATTTTGATAATGCATTCAAAGCTTCCTTCTTGCTAGTAATACCACACTGAGCACAGAGTAAAGTTTGTAGGTAATAACTGCCATAAAATTAATACAGCCTTGTTTGTCCAACCAGTATTAGTTACCAAGACTTATTTCAGTAGCTGTTCCCAGGGTCACTCTGTAGTTTCTGAGCAGAATAAAAAACACAATCTGCAGTATTCCAGTGAAGGGTAAAGCAAAGAAAGAGTTAAAGCTGCAGTTCTGGGCACACAGCCCTGGCTTCAGCAGAGGCCTGGCCCTCTCCACCCAGCCTCATAGTGGCAGAGGCACAGGCAGCACATCAGCTTGAGGCATGCACACCCTGCTGGCAGCCCAACGCAGCTGCAGCACTGCAGCACAGCACAGGGCAGGATGCGAGCTGCAAGGACACAGTTTATTCCCAGCCCAGTCAGCACTGCTTTCCCCTCTGCATTTGACCTGCTGTTTCCAAGTGCTTACCTCTAACCCAACTTCAACTCACAGGGAAGTGAGTCCATGTCTTATATAGCTATTTTTAATGGGTGTGACAATTAACAAGTCCTTTCAATCTCTGAAGGATGTTAACATTCTTTACCCCAACCCCTCAGCGTTCGCAGGCAGTCAACGAACCGACCCCCACCAGCTGGAGGAAGGCCCAAACCACAGCCAAAACCTAAACCTCAGGTGCCACAGTGCAAGGCACTGTATGCATACGATGCTCAGGACACAGATGAACTCAGCTTCAACGCCAGTGACGTGATTGAGATCATCAAAGAAGGTATGTGAATGGGTAAAGGCATTCACCTGCCAGGTACGTTTTCACAAGGAGTAAAAGACATGATTTTCTGAGCTAACCTGCAGTTGTCTTCCGTTGCAAATTGCTTGCAAGTTTCTGTGAACACTAAAGACAGCAAAGACATCCTCAGCAGTCATTTTAAAGCAACAGTGAACACTTGAAAGACACACACAGTATTTGCTACTGTAGCTGTGTCAGTTTAGTTAAGAGTGTAACTATCACTTTCTGGCTGGAAATTATCCTGTGCCATAAGAACCAACACGTAATGAAGCATCTCTGTCATATCTCCAAAGAAAACTAAGGCACAGTCACATGGCCAAGAGATTATCAAATTCAGTTCTCCAAATCATTTCCCACCAGTCCTGGCTGACAGCAAGTCAAGCAGCTTTTAAGTTCACCTCACAAAACAGACAAAAAGGTTTACAAAGCCTCACTCCTCTTTTTGCTTTCTTTGTTACAGATCCTTCTGGTTGGTGGACAGGAAGACTACGAGGGAAACAAGGTCTTTTCCCCAACAATTATGTCACAAAGATATAAAAGACTTTCAGGAAAAAGAAAACAAAACAAAAAAAAACAACCAGCCTGAGGTTACTAGTGGTTGAAGATATCTTCCCTTGCCTTCAGGACACTTATCTCCCAAGATCTGCCATTCCCAGCAGTACCTTTCACCAGTAACATTGCATACAAGAAAGAAGAATGTTATCCACAGCAGATTTTGCTCCTCTGTCTCAGAAACATACAGCAATGGACATACTGACAAATTATTTATTATATTTAAAACCTGGTTTTCACATGTGGCAAGAGAAGAATACTCAAACCTGCCATCATCCTGAAACAATAAGGTGCTTTATAATCTGGGACCACACACTTGGAAATGGGTGTATCAAGTGCCTCTAGTTGATAAGTCCTTAATTCTCTAACAAAGATCATGTTACATGCACATTTCTTCTGATTCTGGGAACATGTTAAGTATGCTGCTACATGTTTAAAAGGTTTAGGGTCACTTGGGGGTATTGCCATCTAAAAACCTAACGTGATGGTATGTATTTAAGTAATTCTGTAGAGGTGTAGCATTTGTGTTTAGGGACTCCAGCAGGCACTACAAGAAGTTTAAACAGAAAAATGCATAGTAATGCTAAACAACATTGCCTTCAAGACTTATATTAGAATATGGCTGGCCCATGTTGGATTTATGTTTGATGCTCCACCTGTTACGTTTATGCAAAGCTGTACATTTATGGAAACAAATCCTATACTGTATATAAAAACTGAATATATTAGAAACATGTATGAATGTATAATGCTGTATTCCACTGTTCTTACTCAGTAGTTCTGCTATGGTTTTAATGCCAGGTACTTACAGATTCGCAGTACACCTTCTGCTTTCCTACAAGCAGAAGTGTTACTGTTCAAGTCTGATTGCCTCCCACACCATTTAGGGTGGCTGCTGTCTGCCATAACCACAAGCATTCATTGCTTCGCCTTCCAAACCTCCATAAAATAAAACAAGAAGCAGGTAGCTTAACAAGACTGTTCACTGTGCAGTCTGCTTTCAGATATTACAGATGTTAACGTGTCCTAACCACCACCTGTTTGATTTTACTGTCATGATTTTAAATAAAAAATAGCCCCTCCTGTGCGCTAATCCAGATTGTTTTCACTATGCCCAGCTAAGTGTTACACACCACACTATTTGTTAAAAAAGTTTATGCAACTTTTTAGAATCAACATGTGCAGTTTTAAGATGCCAAATCCTGTGCCTCTGAAGCCACTTGCCCAGGCTTGATTTAGGCACACAAACATTTCCATTAACAGGTAACAGACTGCAGAGTACAGGAAGCTAGAAACTAATGCCTCAAGTCCAGGAGAGAGCTGTAAAGACTTACTGATCAAACACTTTTCCTCCCCAAAACACTTGCAGTCAGTGCTAGACTCAACTTATCTATCTTATCCTAGGGAAAAGTCACCTGCCTGGGAAGATTAACACTTGTAGCTCCAACATGATTGGCACAGATAAAGCGTGGATATCTAGGTAGTTCTGCAGATCTGGGGTCTTGCTTCTACGTCAGACACAGCACACTCATACAGGAGACAGAGAAGGGAGGTAACAACTACAGCAGAATTTACAGAATATCTTAAAATGTATTATTTAACATTAAAATGTAAACTTAAACACTGTATCAATATAAAGGCATAAATGAAACAAGGCAAAAGAGTTGAGGTACTTACAGTGCTTGTACTCCTTTGAACATATGCTATAGTTTTGATCACAGGCACTGTGTTCTGCCTCTGCTCCTTGTTTAGGCATATGAAGATACAAAAATGAGTTGTCTGTCTTCACTCCATTACCTAAACACAAAGCCTCACAAAGCTGCATATATTGCAGTCTACTTCTTTCCAAGCTTGAACTCAGACTGTTTCTCAAATACTCCTCTGGGACAAGAAACTGGAAGAAACTACACACTGAGCATCCTTATGGTACATCGAGGAAAGATTAACAGTCTGCCTGCTCTTTAAGAGTGAGAACAAACTATAACTCACCACAAAGCCAGATTATCACTGGAAACAACCACAAAGAAAAAATACCCGTGTCTAAGTGGAAATTACATCAGCCACCCACTTTGTCAAGTGTCCTACTAGGACATCAAATGGCAGGCATAATTCTATTGTGCTTTAATTTTTTGAAAGAGGAGCTTTATTTCTAGGTATACAGCAGTATTACAAAGCAAGTTTAAAACTTCAGAGTGAGACTGCAAAGTTGGTGGTAGGGCTGGGGCACTATTTACACAGGGCAGTAGTTTTTCCTCAGTAGGCAAATGAGGCTGACACAAAAAGTGCATATACCATCAGAGTACATCTGCCTGGAATTATAAGAGTGATGCAGCTAGGTCCTTGATAGTCTTACAGTTCAGTTGAGGGATTGTGCTGATCCTCAGGAGCTTGCTACTTGCATACTTGTTCCTCACAGCCTGCAGAGGAATAGTGTTACAGGAAGTTTACACACACGCAGTACTTTAATGTAGACAGACAATTTTGAGTTAGTCTGTTTTGAAAACAAACAAAAGCAGGCAGAGTAGCAAGAGCAGTTTATCTAAGGAATTTTGATGTTAGTACTGATGAACACCCTTGCACGTGTCAAAATAGCACATGCTGTAAAGTAATGTACAAAATGTTCATCTATGAAGTCACAATACGCAGCAAAGGTGATTCTCCAAAGCATTACAACATTTAAACAGATATACTTACAGTATATTTTGTTAAGTTTTCATTTACTTTGATGACATTCTTGGCCATGTGCTTCATAGTCATCACAAGACTGTCTTCTGCATACCCAGTATAGTACTGCTGCTTCGTACTCTGCAGCACAACAGTAAGACATTTAGGAGCTATAAAGGTGGGGGAGGGAATTCTGCTCAAATACACAATTAAATTTGCTAAAGCTCCAGCTATCAACAGTCTTGAGCACTGGGAATTGTCATACTGTCAGTTAAAAAGGCATTTCAGAGTCATTTCTAGTATGCAGTGGAAGACAACACGTCAATGCTGAGTCACATTTCTGCACCATATGGAACGACTAAAAAACCTTACAAGAGTAACTAATAGCTGAATTACAATTTCATATCTGCAGTCCACAATTTAAATCTGGCTTACGTGTGAGCTACAGAATCAAGACTTGTTAAAAAAAATTTTAAAATTACAACAAAAAAAAGTCTGTTCTCCTGTAACTCACCTTCACTAGAAAAATCACTATTTCACATAGATAAGAGTAAGTTCTATTTTCATTTTCAGTGTTAATTCATTTTATATTCAGCTAAGCATGAGCCTGTCATTTGGTCTCCAGCACTATTGCTAAACACAATTTCCTCAAATGTTTTTTCAAGTGGTTCATTCAATTGTATGGAGGAAAACCCCCCCCGATTTTGATTAAAACACTTACCCATTTCTCATGCCCCAGGACCTTCTGTGACAAGCACAACGCAGCAGCTGCGATCTCTGAGGGGTGGTAGTGCACCATGTCATAGTCCACCAGAGTCAGCTCCATTAGGTATTTTGCTAGTGTATGGTGCTCAGCATCCGCCTACCACAGGGAGACTTTGTTAGTCCACAGACTCATCTACCTTATCATGACACTTCAGGGTTGCTTATTCTAATAATGTATAGATAATATCAGTAACATTAATAAGCAATTGCCTCAGAAATCTAAGCCAGTTCTGTCTAGCAGCTGTTAGAATTTACCACAGTCACAGGAGAATTCAACAGAAGACAGCAGTACCAAGCACTGGGGTGCCCATCTCCAGCAGGCATGTCCAACCCATGGCCCAGCACACAGCAGCACAGCCACCCCCTGCCCCACGCTATAAAAGCTCTCCAGCACAGAGCAGCCCATGCACACACAGCCATTGCTCAGCAACTACCAAACCAGTGTGCTATTAGCACTATGCTGACTGAAAGCAGGGCACAGTGCTGAACCAAGTGATGGCACATCATGGTATGCATTCTGATACATTGGCTGAACACGGTGCTCTGAACAGCAAGGAATAGGCAGCTCTGCTTTCCATTTTCATTAAGCTGTTTGAAAGTAGGCTTCAAGATTGCTGAAAAATCATCAATTGATGACTGCAACACCATTTTCAGTTAATATAAAGACACTACACTGCCTGCAAATTTTCAAAAGGAATGTATAGTTACAATCAGATATTCAACTCCAGAAATCTGACCATCCCTCTTTATCAGACTTCTGTAAGACCTCTCTTACCAGAGAGAAATATCCTCTGCTTTACAGCCACACCTTATTCACATCATTGCTTTTTGGTAGTACATACATCTGTATATGTTTATTAAAGGGGACGTACAGTGAGATTTCATCAATAAACTGATGAACACCCTGAGAGCTCACTGAGAACTACAGCTATACCCACTGAACACAGCTGATGCATTAGCTTCACAAAAACAAGGTCAGATATCCCACTAGTTTTATGTTTCTGTTCCTTTTTCTAAACATTTTAATATTAAAATTAAGTAATACAACATTTTAACGATATTTAATATTTATGAGGACTACTCCCAAAGTAATGCCTCCTGTTCTATTACGTTGGTCCATGATGTCAGAGGCAGATGGTGGTATGGCAATGGAGGTTGACCTTCCCACCAACATTCCATGATGTTTTGCTGCCATGTGACAGATGGTGGCAGAGGGGCAGTCTGACAAAGTGGCATCTGACAAGGAAGTGCATAAGAAGCAAAGGTGTGTCACTGAATTCCTCTACGCAGAAATAAAACCTATTAAAGAAAATATCCGAGCCCAACTCAAGTGCCCATACACCAACAAAAGGAGTATGGGGAACGGGCAGGAGGAGCTGCAGGCTCGTGCATGCCTACAGGGCTCGGATGTTATTGGCACCACTGAGACGTGGTGGGATCACTCTCACAACTGCAGTGTAGGAATAGATGGGTACTGACTCCATAGGATAAGGCAGGCAGGGGAAAAGAGAACGGGGTGTTGCCCTCTACATCAGTGAGGGCTTGGAGTCCACAGAGCTGCACCTGGGGACAGACAAGGAGCTGGCAGAGAACTTAAGGTCACGGTTAAAGGGAAGGAGACATCACAGTGGGGCTCTGCTACAGGCCACCTGATCAGGAAGACCAAGTGGATGAGGCAGTCTATAAACAGGTAGGAGCAGCTTCCCATTCACAGAACACAGTCCTCATAGGGGACTTCAGCCATCCTGATACCTATCGGGAAGGGCAACACAGCAGGGCACCACAAATCTAAGAGGTTCCTGGAATGTGCTGATGATAACTTCCTCTTCCATGTAGCACAGGAACACACAAGAAAAGGTGCTTTGCTGGACCCTGACCTCACCAACAAGGAGGGACTGGTGAGTAACATGGAGCTCAAGGGCAGCCTTGGCTGTAGTGACCACAAAATGGTGGAATTCAAAATCCTCAGGGTGTCAAAGAGGGTGCACAGCAAGTTTCCTACTCCAGACTTCAGGAGAGCAGACTTTGAACCCTACAGGGAACTAATTAGCAGGGTGATATGGGAGAAAACCTCAGAGGGAAGAGGGGCCCAAAAAAGCTGGTTGGTATTCAAGGACTTTCCTCCAAGCCTGTAAGCAGTGCACCCCCAGGCCTCTATGGATCAACAAGGAGCTCCTGGACTTACACAAACTCAAACAAACAAACAAACAAACAGTTTACAGGCAGTGGAAGCAGGAACAGGTTTCCTGGAAGGACTACAAAGTTGTCCACGTAGCCATGGATAAGGTTAGGAAACCTAGAACTCAGAATTAAATCTAGCCAGGGACATAAAGGAAAACAAGAAATTCTACAGGTATTATCAGCAATAAAAAGATGGTTGGGGATGAGATGGCCTTCTCTGAAAGAAAACTGGAGACCTGGTCATGAGGGACACAGAGAAGGTTCAAGTGCTCAATGACTTCTTGGCCTCAGTGTTCACTGGCAAGGGCTCCAGCCACACTGCCCACGTTGCAGAAAGCAATGGTAAGAACCTGGAGAAGGTAGAGCTACCTGCTGTAAGGGAAGATCAGGTTTGAGACCATCTAAAGAACATGAAGGTCCACAATCCCGTGGGATCCAGTAAGATCCACTCATGGGTTCTGAGGGAACAGGAAGATGAAGTTGCCACACCACTACCCATCATATTTGAAAGGTTATGGCAGTCTGGTGCTCCCACTGACTGGAGCCAACAATGAGCGCTTGCCACCCAGAAGGCCAACACTGTCCTGCACTGCATCGAGAGAAGTGTGCCCAGAAGGCTGATGGAGGCAATTCTACCCCTCTACTCTGCACTCATGAGACCCCACCTGAAGTACTGTGTCCAGTTCTGGAGCCCCCAACACAAGAAGGGCATGGTATTGTAGGAACAGGTCCAGAAGAGGGCCACAAAGAAGGGCTGGAGCACCTCCCATATGAGGTCAGGCTAAGAGAGCTGGGGCTCTTCAGCCTAGAGAAGAAAAGGCTCTGAGGAGACCTTATAGTAGCCTTCCAGTGCCTGCAGGGGGCCTACAGAAAAGCTGGGGAGGGATTTTTTACAAGGGCAGGTAGCAAGGGGAAATGGTTTTAAATTGGGAGAGAGTAGATTTAGACTAGATGTTAGGAAGAAATTATTTCCTGTAAGTTTGGTGAGACACTGGAACAGGCTGCCCAGTGAGATTGTGGATGCCCCCACCCTCCCTGGAAGGGCTCAAGGCCAGGCTGGATGGGACAGTGAGCAACCTGGGCTACAGGGAGGTGTCCCAAACCATTCTATGATTCTACAAAATGAAGCCCATTTGAACTGTGAATAGTTATACCCAAGTGAAAGAGCCTCATAATTGTGAGGCAGGAAAAATGGTCAGCTCAAAATGAAAGCTTATATTCATCCCTGAGATAACAACATTTGCGTCCAAAAATCATTAAGAACTAAAGCACTGTACCCTTTCACTAGTAACCCCTTGATTATCAGACAAATTGTTTCTCTTCTAGGTATGCATAACTTACTTTAACAATGCAATCAAGACTGAACACAAGCCCCAGTAAATACAACTCATGAACTACTACTGGAGAACACAGTGGGGATTTCTTAATACCCCACATGGACTTCCATAACTGAACAGGACTCAACCCAGCATTTAAGGAGGAAGCAAGCAAGGTGAGAATGCCTAATACTGATTGCCACTACACAATTTGATTGTCAGGGGTTTTCTTTTCAGTATATATGAACATCTCAAGGGAGAGTGCAAGGAGGATGGAGCCATGGAGAATTCAGCAGTGGCAAAACTGGAACACAAGTTCTAAATGAACACTTTTTTTTTTAAACCCTGAGAGCAACAGAGCACTGGAAGAAGTTGTACAAACAAATTGCAGAGTCTCCCTTGTTAGGGATATTTAAAAGCCACCTGGACATGATCCAGGCAAGCAGCTCCAGTTGTCTCTGCTTGATCAGGGCAAGAGCCTGGACCAGATGGCCTCCACAGTCCCTTCCAACCTCAGCCATTCCACAATTCTGTGATACATGAACAGGAAGATTCCAGATAGTGAAGACAAGTACCCACCTCCCCAGCTTTTGATGCTCTTCTTAAGAAATGAAGTGGAAGAGGCCGTCCCAAATCAAAGTTCAATTCTTTGAGAATTGTGATCTCCATTTCTCTAACTTCAGCACTGTTGTAGGCATTGTCAGTAATATAAACAAAGTCTGCTACATCGGGAGAGTACATCTCTTCATATTTTGAGGCTAGAAGCAGTGCTGTTACACCCACCAACTGAAGCCTCTTACGAGGTACTGGATGATTCTGCAATACAGGAATTGGAAAAGCACACCTCAGAATTTAACCTCTAGGCAAATATTAAAATTCATCAGATTGGAACACCTTTTTTTCAGTGACTGTTAAAATCAATTGAGATTTTCTGAGTCAAAAGCATTCCTACAATAAGTTCAGAGAATCAGTGCTTTGGATTTAAGATGCTACGTTACAGAACAGACAAACAGTAGGATTGTTGGGATAAAACCTAAATGCCTTTAAAACCATAGCTATTGACCAAATCTCCCCATCTAAACACAAGTTTAGCTAAACATCTTTGAGACTTACTTGCAAGAAGCGGTCCATAACTGCAACACACATATACAGTGTTTCCTGAAGAAGCTGGAATCTTGAGTGGACCTGGACAAGCCAGTCAACCAAAATGGCACGCATACGCCCATTGATCGTCTTCCCATCAAGGTAATGTGGGCGCACGGATTGCTGCAGCTGTTGGAGAAAGAGCTGCATGAGCAACAAGACTAACACCCCGCTGCAGCAGCACAGAATCACTGTGTCATACCTCAAGCTGTCTCAGATACAGATAGATATCTTTCACGTAGTCACTACATAGCTGGGGGTTCCCAGAGTCATCCGCATCGATGTCTTCTACGTTGTGGAGCAACACATCAGAGAAGGCTTGACACAAATCCTCCTCTTGCATAGATACATCCATAGGGACAGGGGTCAGAACCTATGAAACAGATCACAGTGCTTTCACATCCACTGACTAAGCACTGTTTCATTACTCCTGTATTATTCTAGTGAAACAATCTATGAAGATAAAAAGCTGTAAGAGTTCACACCCCAGTGTAGCCAGCTTCCAGCAAGATATCATGCATTAAACCAAAACTTCAAGACAAAAGCCCTGCTTTTTCAACATGAACATGGAATGCCTACAAACAAAACTTAATGTCAGAGCTCTAAGCCCTAAGAAGCAGCTTAGTATCAGTACTGCCTACCTTTGAAGCAGTAGTGTCTTTGACTGCTTGATTCACAGCAGCTGGAGGTTTCGATGGTACAACTGTATTTGTCATCTTGCCAGGTCCTTTTGTAGGCTTTACTGATGCTTTAACACAGTCTGCTTTCTGTAGTGAAAAACAACAGCCATCAGTACAAAACTAGTTACCTGCCCTTTCCCTACTGATAGATTTCAAGTGCACTTTACCTTAGTTACATTGGATCCTCTTGTAACCTTGTTACCTATTTCTTCCAGAACAGCCCTTTTGCCAGTCACCTGGGCTTTGGCTTTACTATTAATTCCAGTCACAGCATTCTCCATCCCTCTGGTGACCTAAAACAATAGAATCACAGCCCAATGAAGCTGTCCCAACTTTTGATTTTTTAGACATTTAACTACATTATAGCACTTACCACTGTACTGGCACACCTCTCTCTGTTACTTAACCAGGTTACGTGCCCTACACATGCACACAGGCTCAAAGAAACCACACTGGTTCACACAGTACTATGAATTGAGTTTCAAGTTCAGAACAACACACAATTAGAGTTTTAAGTTAGATAGGTAAGGCAATCTCTTATTTATTCTATTTACCCACTTCCACACTTAAGTAACAATCCCACTTGGTCAGGGAAAACAACTTCTTCGTGGTCTGTTATAAAAAGAGTATCTTGTTTGGACGTAAACATACTTTCTTTTCCACGGCAGAGAATCACAGCACGGCCTAGGCTGGAAGGGACCTTGAAAATCATCAACCTCCAACTCCCTGCCGTGGGCACGGGTTTTCAAACATCCAAAGTGGCCTTCAGCTTAAACCGCTCCAAAGTTTACCTTAAAAAGCGGTTGTTTTTTTTTTCTTCCCCTAGTCTGCCCCGGCACGTATCCCCTCCCCCACACCTCCACCCCTCTGGGCGGGGGAGGGCCGAGGCCAGCAGCGTGCTAGGGGCAGCGCGGTGCAGGTGTGCCGCCCAGCTGCCCCGCCCCTCCCCCACCCCGGGGCCCGCACGGTGCCGGCGCAGCTGCAGCCCCTCAACGCTCGTCCCGCCGCCCCGGACGTGACACGCGGCCGCACACGGCACGACCCCTCATCCCCATCACGATGCTTCCCCCCACCCCCCACACGGCGGAGCAAAGCGGCGCTCCGGCCGGGTGCAGCCGCCAGTCAGGCAGCCCCCGGCGCCCACCCGAGCACCATCCGCGGCCTACACGCTCGACCAGCTGTAGCGGATTTGCTCAGCTTGCCGCCCCCCCTCCCCCCGGCCGGGGCAGCCCGGGCCGCTCCCGCACACGGAACACTCACGGCTGCGCGGCGCGTTACCGCCATGGTACGCAAGGCAGAGTAGGCCGCAGCCGCTCGCGTCGCTCCGCACAGACAACGCCCGCCCCGCACGGAGACCACCAACTGCTGCCCCGCGCCGCGCGGCTCCTTTTAAAGACGCTCCCGCGCTCCTATTGGCCAGCTTCGTACGATGCACGCACTCGATTGGCCCACGGTACGAGGCCCCACCCGAAGAGGAAGAAGAGCGCGTCATTTCCGCCGAGCGGGGAAGCTGAGGGAGGGGCGGCGCATGCGCAGCAGGGACGGGCTGGCGCCGCTGCGCGTGGCGGCGGAATCGCGGGGGGAAAAGAGCGGATAAAGCGCTGCTTCGTCCCCACCCGCCCACGTAAAGGGACCGAGGGAGCACACGGCCGCAGTGCGTCACTGCGTCCTGCGGCAGCTGAGGGAGCGGTACCCGGCTCTGTATTGCGCTGCACGGCGCTCCCGTTGCTCCAGTTTCCCTCCCCAAGAGCAAACCTCTGCTCGGTCACCCGTCCCGCCCCGGCGATGGAGAGCAGCAGGCAGCCCTGCCCGGCCCCCGGCAAAGACACAGCTCGCTGCACCGAGCGCCGTGCTGCACCCCGTTCTTGTGCACTTCCTCGTGTGAGCCTCCCCAAACTGGCTTTGTATGCACACTGACATATTTTGTGAGCTCAGTTCTCCTCAGTGCCAAGTCGCTGTTTATCGGGCACACCGAACAGCAGCTGGCGTTGATCCTTCACCGTGAGAAATCTCCCTTTGATGGCGCTTGTAAGGAAAGATCACATGTAAGAGATTTTTTTTTTTTTTTTTTTGGCAAATCAGGACTTATAAAGCAAAGAAGGCAGAAGGAAACAGACCTTGAATGATACCGGTCTAACATTTTATTTATTGCATACAAAAGGATTTCTTTCGACAATGGAAATTTATATGAAAAGTAATCTGATGCATACTGGTGAGAATTATTATCTTCAAAGATGCTGCAGAAAACTTAAGGCAATGCATCTAAGCATGTAAAGCACAGTAAGTGGTGGAAATTTTCAAAATCAAAAGCCTATTCATTTTCCTCCTTAAGTTATCATCAGCTCATAACTTTCTGGAATAGAAATAGGCTGCAGCTTTATTAGCTCCTGCAATAGCATGTAAGATCAGAACACTGTGATTCCTGCCAAATACCTAAGTGTTCAACATCACATTACAATGTTAGGCATACATTTAAAAGCAAGACAATATCAGTAGCAGTTATAAAACAAGTCAATGCATGGGCCACTAAAATACCTCTAGTACCAGGCACCCACACCAGGTGCATAAAAGAATCCCAAAGAAAATCCTCCAAACCTGTGCTTGTCTTTTAAGGAAGCCAAGAGATTCCATCATACACCCAGGGTCTCAGTTATTTCACAGGTCCTGTCTTTTTTCTTGCTCCATGCTTTTTTTGTACCTTCTTGGAAACTTTTTAAAGTTATTATTGTCAGACTTCGAGCATCAATGGTCAAGTAACTTCACTCCTTTTCAACAGTCACTGGAGAAAAGGAGCTATTGTCAGTTCACTCCTTCCAGTCAGTTTTGTTCATTTTTACCACTGCTGCTTCAATCTCTGACAGCTTCCTACAGTCACAACGATCAAGAAGCTTTAGCACAGAACCACGCCAGGTTTTGAAGCACTTAAATCACATGTTGCCTCTCTCCCATATCCCCCACACACGAAGTGGTTTAAAGTTCAGTTTTAGCAATGCAGTTAAGTTTGAGAATGTCCATTTATCGCACATTCTGGAATTAAATTTCTTCCCACTCAATGCCTCAGTGCCAGAGGTGTTAATTTTGTTGCCAGCAATAAGCATTGCACTGGGAAATGCTACTCCTAACAGATTAGAGGAAAATAAAAAGGGGGGGTGGAGGGGGAAAGCAGCTTTAACCAGACAAAAAACAAGCATCAAATTAGATAAGGTAATATTTATAAATGGATCACTTTTTTTTTAGTGTAAACATAACATTTTCTAGGTTACTGTAAACTGTTATACACTTAATCTGATTATGAAAGACAAGGACAAGAGAAACTGAAGGTATTTATTATTCAATCCACTTACAAAGCAGGTAGCTTAATGCAAGCTTATTGGCATGTTCATATATGATCCCCTAGGAACATCTTCTCCAATGTGACAGTAATACTGCCTCGATGTTTTTGCAATTTTCAGCATTTGTTGAGCGCATTTAAATAAACTATAACCTATTATATGCGTAAGAATGTTGATGAGCAACTTGAGACCTGATGTGGATTAAAACCTCCTCCAAAGGCAAAATGTTAGTACATTATAACTTAATTCTATATACTATATTATGCAGCAAATCTTAACTATAGAAAATATTTCAATCAGTGATGGACTGTTGGTAATTTATAGAGGGAATCTATAACCTAGGTAACCACGTAAGTTGTGTCTACAAAAATTTACAGGTTTTAACTTTTCTAATGAAAAAAAGACCAAGAGTCAGCTGAATTTAGCTAATTTTATTAACCTTAAAACTAATAAAAATCCCAAGACAAGCCTGGAATCTATAGAAGTTCTATCAATGCATGTACATCTAACCCCCAAAAATAAAACCAACCGAAAAGAAGGAGAAACAAAAAACCCTGCAGCTCTAAGTCCTGACTGAATGGTTTTATATTCAAAACAAACAAACAAACAACCCTCAGTGTGCACAGA
Source organism: Odontophorus gujanensis (assembly GCA_013399175.1). Taxonomy (NCBI): domain Eukaryota; kingdom Metazoa; phylum Chordata; class Aves; order Galliformes; family Odontophoridae; genus Odontophorus; species Odontophorus gujanensis. The sequence continues at coordinate 513,826 of VXAB01008894.1, read as the reverse complement.
TACCTCAACTTAAATTAGCAGAAAAAGACCAAACAAAGATTCTAAGCTTTTTCCATATCCCTAAGAATTTTTTTTTCTTCAATCTGCAAGTATCTACAATCCAGCTAACTGAAATCAACATTTAGTGTTCACTAGAGCTGTTTCACAGCAGCAAATATTAAGTTAGGGACTCAAATTTCTAGACATAGGAAGAAAATGATAAATACAATCTGAACAGCAGTCTAAATGTTTAATATTGACATTCAAATATATCTGCATTGTGCTGAAATTTTAGAACAAACAAATTTGATCAGACAAAAACTCTGGTGATGAGTATGTAGTATGTATCAAACTGAATATAGTTCATACTCTGTTCCCACGGTCACAGATGTTATTTGACTCAGAACTGATATTGTAAATATACAGCAGCCATTTTTTCCTAATGAAGGAATGTCTCAATACATAATATTATCCTTTTCTAGATGATCTTTATACATTAAACTAAAATACATGACTGATTAAATTAAGGAATCTGAGGTTAGTAATGAGTGAAATCATACTTTCAAAGCTTGAAACTATGTAAAACAAACCAAAAATTAAAAAACAAAAAACAAAAAAAAAAAGAGACCACACAGTTCTACTTACTAAAGCAGCTATTCTTGCCTGCAAGTTTGGGGTCACAAAGCCCATAATATGTGCAAACAAATGCAATACAAGGAACCATGCAAAAATACAGTAACGAAAGAAAAAAAAATTAAATCTAAACAAAAAAAAAAAGAATTTTATAAATACACTGAAACTCAACTGTCTTCTACATAAACTGTAGGTCTAGCATTAGTTGTACCATATAGCAGAGCCAGCACTCTTAGGTTCAATGCTTCCAAATCTGCGCAGGTAAGTCATGCCATCTTTGGTTGACTGCAGTACCAGGAAGGATGAGAGGGAGCAAGAAGGAGGACGAGAGTTCTGGAAAATGGTGTCAGCTTTCACTAGGCAGTTGGGCCTCAATGTCCACTCTGCAAATTGGGCACTTCTTATTAGTAATCAACCACTGATCTACACATACTTGGTGGAAAAGGTGCATACATGGAAGTCGCCTGTCAACAAAACAGAAAAAACATTAGTGTTAATAAAGCATTTCCACTTCAATATATCCACTGGAAAAAAAGAAAAAAGGAAGAAGTCAAGTATCAGGTAGCTTCTCTTGGATTACAGCAATTTAAAGTTGCTACAACTTAAATAGCATTATTAGTCCAGAAAAGTTAAACTTGAGAATCTGGAATTAGCCCAATTAATTTTCTGCCCAAGGTGCAAAAGCTGACAGCACAGTGTGATGTGAATGAAGAGTACTACTTTCCATACTGTAACAGTTTTAAAAATGGTATCAGTTTCACTTTGTGGTAAAAGACAGTGAACTTATGGGAGACTATAAGAAAAGAACCCACATTTTACCTAAAGATGATACAAAGAGGATAATCATTGCTTCAAATTAAAAATTAGATTCATTAGTTGCCAAGACAGGTAACATTTAATTTTAACACAAACTAGAAAGTGTTGCAAAGAGTAGTTTGCTATATACAAGTACGGTCTCAAAGCCAGAATTTTAGCACTATATTATGATACTCAGAGGTATTGTTTACCTCACATCTTCACCTTCCTCTAATATAGACAAGCAGATGGTACACTTTTCCTCTGTGTCTTCTTCTGTTCCTTCCTCCCCATCTTGTTTGCAGTGCAGTTTCCTCTGTGAGAACCAATCAGTTGTTACCTTATTAGTAGAGATGACATTATTGACAAACTGAGTAAAATCTGCTTTTAGTACATGTTCAAAATATGCTTACTTTAAAATATTTCATAAATTATTTTACATTTCAGTTATTACTTATTCAAATGCATACGAACCAAGTTGAATCAAGAACTAGTGCCTGGAGCAAAAATCACTAGATATTTCAGTTTTAATTCTTGTGACTGGACTGTTAACATATTCAGTATTGTTCCAATCAGTCTCTTTATTTGCTGTTTATGTGTAAGTATCTTCATTTCATTCATGAGAAGGAAAAAAATATCATTTCAAACATAATATTTTAAAATCAATATTTGTCAAGCATGAAAGAACACTGCATAAACGTGGATGGGATTCCGTATTATGGTGTAATAACCTCCACTTCAGAGAACCTAAGTTGGAATTCTATACCAGATTAAAAACTTGACAGTCTTCCTAATGTGATCACAGGGAAGGTTAAGATAACCAAGTTTGCAGATGTCATGAACAGTTTACTTCAAGTCAACAGAAAATAAAGATAACTTGTCAAGTACAGAAAGGCTTTAAAGCCTGTTCACAATTTAGCTATAACCAGCAGTTATTTCATTGCTCACAAGAGTTCTAGTAACTGCTGGACAAGTTATTAATTGCCGTGGCTGAAGATGGCATCTGAATGTCACTACTATGACATGCAGGAAAAAGCAAAATTCAAACCCACTATTTCCTTTCTTACCCAAACAGATGCATTTAGGAGAAAATGCACATTTCTACCCTTAAATACTTATTCTGAATATTGAAAAAGTCACTCTGAAAGCTTCAGCTGTTCCCTTCTTCTCTCTCATCTACACTTACCACTCTTACCTCCCTGTCCTCCTCACTGCTTGCGGTATTCTACAAAACACAGTTTTCAATGTAAAATGCGCAGTCTGAAAGCACAGTAAAGTTATCAACTGACAAGGAATATTATACCAACTGGAGAAGTGCAGCTTACTCTGAATAGTAGGTTTAAGATGCTAATGAAAAATGGTAAGAGCTTCTAAGGATCCCAAGCAAACTACCAGGAATTAATTTGGCTATGAATCTTGTGGAAGTTACACATTTCAACCTTTTGGCCCATTAAACCTACAAGGCATATCTTCTTTTCCATTTTCTCCTTTGATCCCTCAAAGAAGATAATTTTGCACTCCTAGCTTTCAGTTTCTGTAGAACATTCTTACTCCCTGTAATGTTTTTTTGACAGCCTCTCATTCCTTCCTACTCTCTCTCTCCTTCCTTTTTCTTTGCTTCCTCTTTCCTCTAAGCAAGATGATCTTCACAGCCACTTTCTTCCTTCTACAGGGACAAGTAACACAGGTTTTTATCTGATTGAGCCTATGCTGCAAGCTTTGAAGACACTTTCTTTCCCTTGAATAGTACTGAACAGGGCTCAGCATGTGTAAGCCAGGCCCCAGATAATTTGTGCTTCCTTACATCTGCTGGAGTTAGAATATTTCTCTCTTAAATACCTGCCTAAATACTCAAGGTAAAGCAGGTGTTCAGGAGTGAAGCTCCATGACACTGGAGGTACCCACTTCTCTTAAGTTTTCTCCCAGGTTCCTCCACACACCTTGCCACTCAACATTATTCAACTCTGGGGCAGATCCCTGCATGATATTAATAACAAGATGCACATTCAGGAAACATAGCAATATGATTATACTATTTTGGACATTCCAGAAATGTGCAAAAAAATGAAGGGGAAGAAAAGGAAAAATGTAGGAGGAAGAGAAACTGAAAAACTATTTAAACATCTCTTGTCCCATTAACAGATTCCCTGGGAAGTCAGTGGAAGAAGTACAAGCACCAGATGGGTATCCCCACCTGTGAGCTTGAGCTTAAGAGGCTCCGTTACCTCAGTCACTACTGGTGCCCTATGTTGGATGCCAATTTCTGTTTAAGGTTTGGCTTTTTCTTTTAGCACAGCAGGGCCTAGCCCCCTCCACCCCTTTTTCCCAGTAGGGAAGTGAGGAGATTGAGATAAAGAGAACCAATTTTATGAGGAATGGTAAAAGAATGTGATATAATGCAATATAAAAGGAATCAAGAGTAATAAATCAAACAGATGGGAAAGGAAGCGTCTCCTAACCGTGCTGCAAAGCTTGGTGGGACAGAGCAAAAAGGGATGTCCTTACATCACTACATCACTTTGTTTTCCTCCCAGAAACCATGTGGAAGGACTGGAGCATTTTGGGAACTGTAGTTCTTCCATAGCAGCTGTCCCTATTTTGTCAGTTCACTGCATGATGTCATGATAGAGAACACTTATGGAAAACCACGACACTCCTCATCATCCTTATTTTAATGTGAAATCTGCACATACAAGCACCAACTTAAAAAGAAAAAAGCCCAACATGCTATGCTTCGACCTGTTTGTATTTTAGAAACATAGTATCACTGCCAATACATTACTTAACACATTACAGCAGCTTTTTATTAGGGACCCTATTTTTGATTTTTGGAAGGAAGTGTCATTGTGCACTCTGCTTACAATCCCTGAAATTACAAGATAAAGATGAAACACGTGCTCTTTGAAGTTGACATTTCTGCAGATCTAAGCTAAATGTGTCATTCCTTTTTGAGAAAACATCGTAACCCACAGTTTGAGAAATCCTCACCTTTTTGTATTTATGTGGATATGTGCATCTTTCTATAGTTCCCTGTGTTGCTCCACGATTTACATTGCCTAACCGTTCCTCCAAGTGAATCAGCTCCTAAAAAGTTAAAGGAATAAACAATGTAAGAATTGATATTGCTAATACTTGGAATATTCATTTTATTCTAACTAACTTGCAGAATTGACAGACAACTCCTCATGTCCTAATTATTTAAATACAGGCAAAAAAAAAAACCCAAAGGGTACACCACAGAGGAAAAGCAATAAGCTCCCATAAAAAAACCCAACAAAACAACAAAAAACCCCACCCAACACTGCCTAGTATTTTAAGTCACAAGGAAACACTTTACAATAACAAAAGAATCAAAAACTATTTTTCTGCTAGGAACATTTATGAGTATGTTTACATGTACCTGTGTGTCAAGTGAGGAAAAAACAACCAAAACACACTAGTCTAACCATCATTATGGCTTAAGAGGGGGTAAAAAAAGTAGCTTAAGCTGAAATACAGTAACTTATTTCTTTTTCTCCAGCAATGAGTTTACTAGAAGCATGACATGTCACTGAAGATGTTTTCAGTGGACTATCTCATTAACTCTCTGCATCTGATACTTTTTTAAACAAACAAAAAAAACCACCAAAAACAAACAAACAAAAACAGATTAACCTCCTGCACTACATAAAAAACAAGACAAATGTCAAAGTTGCAAAGTTTCACCCTCACTAGGAGGGCTTTGGCACAGTTATTCAGTGACACCAGTACTTTTTACCAACATATTGTGTGAGTAGGATGAGGAAGGAGACCAAGGTGTACAGTCAGTTCATAACCACCTAAACCTACATTCACCAGAACATCTTTTTCTTGACTGACTTTTTGAGATGCTTTTGGCATCCATTCCTAGTCCACGATAGTGAGACCATTCTTTGAATTAAGAGTATTTTTTTAAATATACATATAGAGCTAGATCTACCATACACCCTCCCCATATTCCATCATGACACATTTTGGGATATATCTAGTTTTGTTCTATTACAAACCTCAAAATTGCCCCTGAAAGGGCCTCTGAATGATGTTCCATCCAATCCCGATGAAATGTAACGGATGTGAGGGTAGCCCGCCATGTCTGGTACCTATTCAAACAGCACATGTTAAGTTAAACCTATTCAGAACAGTTCCAGAATTTTACTGTTCACTTTGTAAAATTTAAGATCCTTTTGCTCTTATTGAATCACTCATTTTACTCCTCAGCTTGAGCATACAATTTCAACGGACAGCATAGCATCGCATCACTCCGAGCTCTCTGAATATGACCAGAAACAAACTAGTTCCTCTACTGTAAACTGTCCATATTTTCCTTATAAGTTTCTTGGCATCACTTGCCAGCTTGGAAAATTTCTACCTGCTTTGTATACACACACCATAAATATCTTCCTGTATTTGTAAGCAAAAAACTCTGCATGAAGTTATCAGAAATACTTGCTGCAGATTCTCTAATGTAAGTTTTTGATGCCATGCAAGAAACAAGGCTAACAACCTCCTGGAAAACAGCCAGTCTCCTTACCTTACCTTACCCTAGACAACTGAATGATTTCAAACACTCCAAATTTATAGGCAGACAAAAGTAACACCTGAAAACTGCATAAATCTGATAATCTATAGTCACAGGCTTTTCTGTCTACACTACACACAAGCATCCACTGACCTTCCTGCATATTTAGAGTTACAAAAGCAGTGAACAAAATACTGTTATGCAGCAAAAAACCCTATGGGCACTTCAAACACCAGTACTTTTCATAGAGAAAAGCAGAAAGGTACTCAAAATAACAAGGACCACCTTTCACAGCAAAGCATCTTCCTTCCATTTTGGCCCTCACATGACAAATGAGTAATGATATTGATGTTTTATCAAAAACACACTAGCACCAATTTTTAACACAAAGGTTAAAAAACAAAATGATAGGGAGCATTAATTCCATTCAATATGCAGAGTGCACTGATACAAGGACCACATGAAGCAGTTCAGACAGGATTCTGCAAATAGAGAATTTTACATCGAGATCTCTGTATTCATCTGCATACCTAAACGTTTTATGCAAATATAATGTCTGTTGCACAGGTCTTACTACTTGACAGCATAAACTGTAAACTTTCTGTTGAATTTGGGAGACTGCATTAATACAACCATTTGTAAAATCTACATGGTAAGAAATCCCTCACAGATCAGCAGTGTTTATGATCCATTATCCATTTCAGCACATAATCCTTCTTTGTTTCTGTCTACAGAAAAAGCATTTGAAGAACTAGTTCACTCATCCACACTATAACTCTTGCAGTCCTTTTTATTTATTTATTTTTTTACTAGGTTTGGATCTGCTTGGCATCAATTGCATGTTTAACCATATGTTATGACTCTTTAAATAAGTTTCCTCCATTTAGAGGAAAGAAATCCCCAAAACCAAATCCATGTATTGAGATTGCCTTTCCCTCCTTATTTTTAAGATGTACCAGGACTTGAAAACAGACTGTTAAAAATAAGTATTTTACACACAGATACAGCATCATTACAGGCACTGCAAAGTGCGAGGTGTTTCAGATCACTGTGACCTGCACAATATGGCAATCTTCACTAACCCTACAGAACTGTATAAACAAACCATAAACTTCCTGGGGCAGGAACTGAGTCAGTCTCGAATTACCTCTGCCATCACTCTGACATTTCTGGTTCCAAGAAAAAACACTTAATGACAGTAAGTAGAACTTCATGCATGAGAATGAATCAGTGGGGTGAGAGATCCTGGCTGAAATCGTTTTTACAAAGTCAAACATACTGTACAAAGACCTTTGTTTCCCTAGCACATGCAATAGTTGCGGTTCCGACTGCCTCAAAGGTCAGAGCTTACCAACTGCAGTGATACATACCTACTCAGATCTCCCAACTGGGAGGAGTTCTGCTGCTAGAAACTCTTTGAGATATCTACTCACGTCAATTTTAACACCACCAAACAGAGTAAGAATTTCTCAGAGCGCATACTGCAACAAACAACTGAACTTAGTCAACAGAAGCATTGGGTAAGACACAATGCATTTTCACACTACTAAGTATGCCTTCACTACCATCTAACAGTTACCACTGGGCTTCAAATGCAAATACAAAGATTTCTGCTCTCTTGAAACAGCTTCAGGAAAGTTAAGCACAAATGGAAGAGGTGCTTTCATTAAGTTTTGAAAGTGAACTTAAGAATGAAAGACTTAAAAACCAAGACCAGTCTGTGCTAAGTGCCTATATTTGTGCTTTTGTATACAGTCAAACTACAGTAGGTGTTTTAAGCAGTAGACTGCATCTGTGAAGTTCAGTACAAGTTTGCCAGAAACTGTTTCCTGCAGAACAAGTATCCTACGTTTCTAGTTTTGCACTTGCTATCAACATCCCACCAACCTAAAAGTGCATTATCTTGAAAATTCAAGGTCAAATCTGAACTATTTACAACCCAAACATTCAAAAGCAGAAACAGTCCACAAGAAAAATAGCTTTCCTTGTTATCCTGCTTTCAACTCCTCCCATATTTGCAGGATTCTTCTGCCTTTCAGTTCCCACTGTCAGTGAAAAGATTTTCACATTGAATTGTACTATTTATCTTGTCTATTTCAGCCTTTCATTCAATGGCTTACATTACAGATGACTTTCAAGCTTTTAAAATGAAATTAGAATACGCTTATCCAGTTGGCTGCTTGGATACTTCCAAAAAGAAGTTGATTATTATTGTTATTTTAATAAGCTGAATTAAAACACAGAGAAGATGCAATTTTCAAAGAGACACTGTGGGAAAGAACATTTAATACATGCTGCTCAGCTAAAGACCTAACTATCTGTGCCCAAGGGGAACATAAAAAGAATGCTCCTCAATAGCTCATACAAAAAACTGAAGAATAACAATTCAGGTTTATGTTAGTGAAAAAAAAAGTAGCAGCTGTCGTACAAAGTTTCATTTTTCTTATTTAAAAAACACAGTTAAGCTTGTTGCAGATACTCAAGGCTATTTTAAATCTATGGTCCAACTTAAGCTACAATAGCTACATCAAGTTACAGCTTTGTCCATTCTGGTAATCCACAGCTGGTCTGGTGCTTCTCTGTGTGTGTGGAAGTGTCAGAAACATCCAAAGTCTGTGATACTAATATGACTGCAGTCAGCGGGGGGTGAAAATGAAAGGGGAAAGAAACCAGGACTTTGCTCTGAAAGCAGTGCACCCTATTTATTTCCATGGATACCAAAACAGACACAAAGAGCACAATAACACTACTTGATAGAGCAGATTCTCAGCTACACAGCAGTATTAGAAAAAAATGCAGACTGCCTACAGGGCAATGCACTATTCCTGGAAAGTGGATTAAACTCAAATGACTTTTTTTTCAGTTGAGCTACTGCATGTATTGAAGGACTTTTTTTTTCATCAATAAAGATTAGAACATCAACAGTTGATGACACCCTTGCCAAGAATACAGTTAATTAGATTTATAAATAATTACTCAGTACAATTTGTACTACAGAAATTCAAAAGCTCCTCATAATTTGATCCAGTCTTAGCAGAGCAATTCAAAGTACACTTCAGCCTACCCTCTGCCTCAGTTTCTACAGTTACAATTAAAAGACCCAGATGACAGCAGTGTTCTAATCTATTGCTTTTTATTAAAAGCAAAATGGCACTTTTGGTTGATATCCAATAAGTCTTTTTTTTTTTTTTTTTTTTTAAGTACATGAAAAACAATACAGTACTTGCTTCATATTCAATGAAATTATTTTTTGCTGACAACTCTCCATATACATTTAACTGAAGAAATCTTTGGCTTTCACTATTACTGTAAAGGGTAGAACCATCAAAAGGCACATGTAATGCTTTGAACTCATTCTACATGCAACTACTAGGAACACTCTAACTTGCATTTATGTTCTTCTAGTGTTTAATCTTAATACATTTCAAATCAGTCAGAACCTAACTTCAAAGCCTAACAGTCCATCTGATTGCAAGCAGGGTTCTAAACAGATCCCAAACATTCAAGGAAGTACTGCTTACGAATGTCTACATACCACAAAACATGTCAGCCAAACATGTCCATATTCTGAGGTTTAGTACAACTTCGAATTTCACTTAATCAAAATTCATTAATGACTTATGAGAATTAGATATTCTTACAGAAATGCATGCACAAGCTTTTGTAGAGTTGAAGAATCCTACTTCATCTGACATAGAATTTTGTAATTGCAGCTATTTGGCAAGACTCCCTGAAGTACTGGATCAGACATTCAGTGAACACTCCTAAATATGACCTATCATAGCATTCTTCCATAAGACTGCCAACAAGAAGATGAACGGTGGTGCCAACTACTCACTTGGGTACCACTGTAGCTGTAAGCACACCTCTATGAAAGTCAGAATACAGCAAAAGCTTCTGAACACATTAACATGAGGATGAGGTGAACTCTAAAGTTTCTAGAAGATTCAGAGGAAAAGAACACAATAATTGACTTGTTAGCCCTGCCAGAAGGTGTGATGAAACAGGCTTACGTTTAACTTGATGCTTCCTAAAGCAATCACACTTCACTTAACTATTAATAGGACCTTTTCTCACTGAGCATCTAGAACAATTGATGTTATTTGTTACAGGACACTACATGAAATAAATGTGAGAGACAGACTTCTTTTAGCCACGTGACAAAAAAAATAAAAAAGAACACAGAAAAATCATACTCTGTACTGGTGGTGCATGGGAGCTAAGGTTATACAATAGTGATTCTACTGGCTACACAAAATAACTCTGACTGCTCTAGAAGGTCTATAGTAAGTATAAAAGCTATACATCATGAATTATGAACTCTACAGGTATTAGGGAAGTACTTGGTTAAGCTGCAAGGAGTAAACAATATAAAAATAGAGTACAAAAAGACAGCAATTAAAGTACTGGTTACAAATTCACAATTCAATACCTAGATGTCAGTTCTGGCCTCTAACAGAAGTTTTGGATAGACAAGTCTTGCAAGTTAATTTTAAATCAAAAGTTTAGTATTTGTCTATAGGTGAGTCCACAATTTTGATTAGGTAATCTAGTTTAGAGAGGATGAAATAACATAAGTTAGCCACACAGAATACTGCATTAAAACTAAACATACTCTTCCACATTTCTGTCTTCATGAATTTTCATTCAAAAAAAATAATTTTTTACATAAACCTACATATATTCTTTCAAAGCTAATACTCTGTCAAAACCACAAACTGGTACATGGGACTATTCCACCCTCACAATTTATTTTGCTTGTAATCCCTCACACAACAAAATTGTACTACTTTGTCATATGGAATAAGGTTGATGAACAACAATTATTATTCAAAAACAACTAAATCTCTAGACAGAATTCAAGATGTATATACGAACCTTTAAATTAAATAAAGCACCAGTGTCAACCCTTATGCACTGAGTGGAAAGCTGGTACCTTTCACAACGTAGAACTCATTAAAAAAAACAACAAAAATTAAAAAAAATCAGATGCAGAGGGTCAATGCAGTGTAATGCATGTGACAATTTAGTTCAAATATTTCATTTTGCAAGAGCTGAAGTTAGAAATGTTAGTGTCCTGAACTATTTTCACTTATTAGACATGAGCCTGTTCTTCTAGCTCCATATCTAGGAGCAACGCAAAAACTTCAGATTGTTTTCTTCTTCAGTTGAACACTAATATCTGCAACAGTGTATACATATCTAAATACAGTAACTCTTCAAATAATTCTCCTGACAAAATTACTATGACCAACGATCATGGTTTTTCACACGCATCTCCTTACCATGAGAGGAAGAGCCCCAATTTGCAAGTGATGAAGTCGAGGAGGTGCATGATAGTGGGCCAGGTGAGGATGCAAGGGCCCTGGAGGGTAAGTGGCTGCAGTCACACCAGCTTCAATTCCCAGTTCCCTGTCACGTGAAATAAAGTGGCATTACAACAGTAGGGGTACATCTTGCCTCCAAAACAATTTCATTTGACAGCATTAAACTACAGCATAACTACTGTAACACCGTTAAGTAACTTTTTTTTTTAATTAAATGTATTAAATTTTGCTAAAAATATTCTTAATCCTAACACTAACAAAAAACAGGTTTCAAATCAGATATGAAGATTCAGTATGATAAATTAATACAGAAAACAAAAATTTATGGCACTCAGCAGGATCAGTATGGAGTCTTCTCCGCAGTTCACGTGCTGAGGCAACAAAAGCCATCACTTATGCACTTCTTCCCTAATGGTGCAAAGTATTTTTTTTCCAGATAATATACAGCAGAACTTAAATCTAACCTTCATGACTGGGCATGATGCAATTTTAAGAAAGCCTGGATACAGATGAGAGGCAACAGATTAGATTATCACTCAAATCCAAATCTTATCTTACAATGAACATAAATACAAGAACTTTCTTCAGCAACATTCTACTTAGTCAATTACTGAAATAAACTACTTAAGGCTAGTCACACTCAATACCATTTAAAAAGCTATGTATATTTAAGCCCTAGAAACACTTAACATACTGAGTTCTGTAAGCAACATTTCAAAGCCATATCAAGGTCCAATGAATTTTAAATAACAGGTGCACACAGTACTTTTTAAAAGTCACAGCAGGTCTGTTGTCCTAAGTCCCAAAGAACTAAAACTGTATCTGATTACTAACCAGGCAGATCTCTCTGGAGCTTGCCGAGGATGGGAAGACATTGTCTGAGGCACATGAATGTGATGTCCATGACCGTAGTTTGGATGCATTCTGTGAGGATGTGGAGGAGGTCGTTCATGAGCACGTCTAAACAACAGAAAACAATAACAGTTAAGTGTTGAGTCAGTAAGACTTCACTCAGTGTTACAGCCTGAATTACTTGAACAAATTGAAATTATATAAAATACACAGAACAATCCTCAAACTGTTTAAATTTCAATTTATGTCTAACGTCAGAAGCTTCCTAATTTCAAACTGCAGAATAGGAATGTAGCCTAAGTGCACATGCACATGGTGGCCATGTCAAGACTAAGAATCATTTGTGGCAATGCTACAGAACCACATCTCTGTCTACTTCTAGTAAAACTGAAAGAGCAAAAACCATTAGGGGAAAAAATGAATACAAAAATCAGAGGACATTTCCCTTGAAACACATTCAGAGCTCAAGTAATAGGAGCTGCCTTCATATCAGCCAAGAGACCTGAATTTTATTAAGAGCAGAGGACTGCATTATGATTCAGTCCCACCTTAAACTTTTGGACAGAGCTCATTAGACATCTGGTACGTTTACAGAGCTAGGATATAAAAAGTTATTTACGTCATACCACTGCAAACTCTGCATATGTCTAAGCACTGCAAACTGACACTTCTCCAGAGAAATCTGTCATATCTGTATAAACTATGTCAGAAGCAATAGTTTCCTGCAAATAGTACATACAAATGTGGGAACAGAACAATAGGTAAAACCTATTTCTAGTCTCACCTCCCTTCAGTTTATTAAACCCTTAAGTATGGGGAAAATTTGGAACAATATATATTCCCAAAGATCTTAAATAGAAATGCTGCATGGTATTCACAGGCAATGCACCTTTATACACTGCCATCCACTCATCCTGCTGTTCTACCAACATCTGAGACCTAACAGTGAGGACTCTAACCACTCTCTACTTGCAATCCTGAAGAAATCCATTATCATCACAAGGCAAACAAGCTACAAGACTATCCCATAAGCTATTTTTAGAAATGAATTATGAAACATTGACCGAGAAAGCAAGGTAATATTTCACTTTCCCTAGAGAAATAAGAACACATCCATCGTTCCAATGTCAGAGTTATTGCCAACAGGTTTTTATTTTGTAATTATCTGGAAACTACCTCAAAAGATGGAGTTAAAAAGCCTTTTTTGCAGCTTTAACTTCTATATCAGTTTCACATTAGTTATCAGTATTATTTATGTTAGAAGAAACAACTAGAGAGCCCGTTCTTATCTTAGCTCTCCTAAAAACACTAGCTCTAAAATCAGAATAGCTTCAATTACATTGTCATTTAATTACAAGCCAGTACTGACCCAATTTCTGTAGATACTAGTGTCATAGTTTAGCAACAGTAGTATCTCCTAAACAGTACCACCAAAGCTACAAATCAACACAAACCATCTCTTATAATTTAACTCATACTTTAAAATAAAATTACGTAAGCAGGATTTTAACAATATCAAAAAGGCAAAAGAATTTCAAGTAACATATCTGGAAGGTGCTTATGATGTACTTTCTAGGCTGTTCAGCTATAAAAAAGGAATTCCACCTGGTCATCTGAAGGGTAATTAACAGGAAAGAGAAACATAAGCTTTGCTTCCCTTCTGTGCCCCACTCATTGGGTTTCTTTCCTCACCTGTAGATGTTATTGAGAGAAGTAATGGCATAAGTTCAGTCTTAATGCTCGATCACAATGGTATCGAAAGACACTTCTTACCATGGTTTAATACTAACAGTTCCTAGCCATGCAATTACAATTTGAGATTCACATGCAGTATTTTACAAACCTGAGAGAAACGAATTATATTTAGTTATTGTTCTGAGTACATTTGTGACATACGTTGGGTGTTGCATCATTCTTCTTCTCTGGACCTCCATCCTCTGGATCACTTCATGAGCATGAAGCCTCTGTGCTGGAGGAGCTGTTGCAGGGATGTGATGGGATATAGCCTGGTGTGCTGCTGGAAGATGCTGGGGAATCGGAGCAGCTGCACTGGCTAAAGGATGAGTTGGTGGTGGAGGTGGAACAGGATGAGAAGATGCATGAGAGGAGATTGAAGGATGGAAAGGATGCACTGGATGAGGAATAACGTAATCTACTTGAGGTGGAGGTTGTGGCTGAGGAGGAGGATTTCCATGAGAATGGGGACATGCAGAAGCTTGATGGTGAAGAGGTCTAGTCAAAGAAGCATCTGCAATGAAAAAATCAGCAACTTTTAATCCTGTCAAAAGCAGTTTCTGGACTAAATTTTTAAAACCAGTATCTTCACGCAAATGCTTTCATATTGTTACACCAACATAAACAATGGCAGCATGGGAAAGTGTGATTTCAGTGATATATCCTATAAATCCACACTTCCAAATTACTACTTTACTTGCTAACATTAGCAAAAAATATCTACCTGTGAATGCTTAAAAGGTCATGCATAGTAAGAGAACTTACTTCATTTTAAAAAATATTCTACTTTTTTTCCCCTCAAGTCCAGTATACTATAAACACAATAAAACAAAAGAAATCAACTGAAAGTTGATCAAGACTGCTCAAGCAGAACTCACTGAGAACTGGGGGAAGGAGGAGGAAAAAAACCAAAAAGTGTTACTAAAATACACATAATTATTTTCATAGGAAATACATTTTTGGAAGTCTGAATATTAAGAAAATATTAAGAAGGCCTGTCACTCAAAAGCTTACTTTCGTATAAAAATATTTTAACTTCCAGTTGTCTCTGTTTAATTCCCCTATATAAGCTTAAATCAGTTTTAAGACCAAAGCAAGAAGGTAGTAAAACTTTTATTATGTTGTTGGGGAAAATTATTTTTCCTCCTCCCCCCATACAGCCAGTACTTACAAGGAGAATGCATATAATGTCGACAGGAAGAAAGCGATGCCTGAGGAGGAGGTTGGGGCTGTGGCTGTGCAACCATGCTCGATCCATATCCATCTATTGTTAGTGATTGGCTCGGGCCAGCACCAGTCTGATGCCCATAAATTGCAGTTCGAGATGAAGAACCAGGACAGCAGGGGTCAAAAGCAGACGTTCCATGAAAAGCACCACTTCCATGACTTCTTATACCATTGCTGCTTAAGTCTACTGGCAATGCCTGCTGCATAAACAAATTAACTTTTTTTTCAGGCAATTCTTCAGACACTGAAAACAAAGTTATCTTCAAACATAACTTGCTAAAAAAAAAAAAAGAATAAATACTATCCCAAGCAATTGGAATCCAGCTTTTTAAGTTCTATGACTTGATTCTGGAACATTCTTTAGATATGGTTAACATTTCTTATTCTTAAATTCTTGAACCGGACAAGGGAGACTAAACTCATTCTACTGCACTGTGTAAAAAGCAAAAAACCACTATGATAGATTAATTGCCATGTATGGGAGAGATACTGTGCATTAAATTATTTGCAGGTAAACAACAAGCTTTGCCTAATGCATTACACTTAAAAACATACAACAGATTGATAGTTTCACACATTGTACATTACATTTCCACAGTACTGTTTAAGATTCGTAACCACTCTGTTTTAGAGCTATGATTTTTGTTAAAGTCTCAAATATAAAATGATTTTAGAAAAGCAATTTTTCCTTTCATGAACAGAACGTTAAGGGAAGAAAACTTCTATAGCAGCACAGTTATTTACAGAACTACTACAATCTGTACAGTATATTGCAAAGTATGATTGTTCTGCTTAAATAGCAAAATAAAATAGTATCATCTTACAGTCATCAAGAAAACATCAGTTGTCATTGATTACTTGTTAGGTTACGACTTTTTGTTAAATTTCCTTTAGTGCCCAGACCGTATAACTCAATTTTTCCTTTTAGTTCCCTTCTAAAATAGCTGCTACAGAATACAAAAATAACCCACAATTCAGCATCCTGTTCTAATTTTTCATACTTAAATAATAACTCGGAATCACAAAGAAAGAGTCATAAAAATGAAACATGCCTGGTCATGGAAACTGGTGCCAGAACTGCTGCTCGCTCCACAAGGTGCAGGCACTGGAGGAGGCCGTTCAACAGGGCAGCTGGAGTCACTGAATGAAGGAGACAAGGGAACTGCTGGGTGAGGGTTGTGGTGGTGATGGTGGTGGTGCTGAAAGTGGTGGCCATGCTGCTGAAAGCAGCTTGTATGTGGATGCCCCAACGCATGATGATTCTGTGAAGATCCTCCACATGGAGAATGCTGAGGGCAGCACGATGGTAACCTTGGCATAGCTGGAGGGCCAGTTTCCAGTGTTGTATTGGATGCAGTTCTTCTTATATCATCTTGAAATCAAAGAAAATCAATATTGAAGAAATTAGTAAAGCTTATAACCAAAAAATGGTGTCTGAAAAATCCTGTACTTCAATATTAAATAATTAACTGATTGGAAAATAACCTAGACTAAAACAAAACAAACTGGAGTAAAGAGAAAAAAAAAGATTTTACTATGCCTGCCAAATGAACCAAAACCAAATGGTTCAGGTGGGCGTATTCAAGGGAATGACTACAGGAAGTAAACTGACACTTGCCTTATAATACCAATGATTTAAGATACATTATGAGTAGTGAAAGGGGGGAAAGATTGTTTCTGTAACTAGTGTGAACAGATCTACTTTGATCCGGTGTTTTCAAATTCCTGTGCAAATATGGTCAGATCAACTTTTTCTATACACCATCTGACTTGAAGAAAAGGGAAGAGTAGCTATGTCTCAGCGATGTTGTAAGTGCTATCCATACAAACAGCTCTCTTACGTCAGTTTCTTAGATTTATACAGACATCCTTTTGTCTACAGGTTCAAAGATGTTAAATGCATTCTTCACTTCTGTGCAATGCACATTTTTAAAAACTCTACAATACACTGTAATGGAAGATTCCATTCTCCATGAACTACATTCTATCTCCTCAGAAAGTAAGGACACAACTATCATTCAGATATAACTGAGCCATCTCAATTAGTGAGAGCAGAATGCTCCTGTACAACCTTATTTATCTTTGTCAAGAAAGGGAGCCAGGAGACATGCATGGTTAAACAAAGAACTGATGGGCAAAATCAACTAGAAGAGGAAGGTCTACAGATCACAGAAGAAGGGGCTGGCCACGTGGAAGGAATATGAGACTGTTGTCAGAGGATGTAGGGAGGCAACTAGGAAAGTTAAGGCCTCCGTAGAATTAAATCTTGCAAGAGGGGTTAAGGACAACAGAAAGGGCTTCTTCACTGCAGATAAAACTGACACTAGAGGCAGTGTAGGCCCACTGATGAATGAGGTTGGTGCCCAGTGACAGAAGATATAGAGAAGCTAGTTACTAAATATCTTTTCTGTCTCTGTCTATACTGCTGGAGGCAGCCCTGAGAAGCCCCAAACCCCTGAAGCACCAGAGGAAGTCAGGATAAAGGAGGGGTTTGTGAGTTTGCCTCAGTTGATGAGGATTGGGTTAAGGACCAATTAAGCAATCTGGACATCCATAAATCCATGGGTCCCGATGGGATGCACCCACAGGTGCTGTGGGAGCTGGCAGAAGTCATTGCTAGGCCACTCTCCACTATCTTTGGTAAGTCACGGGGAACAGGAGAGGTGTCTGAGGACTGGAAGAAAGCAAGTGTCATTCCAGCCTTCAATAAGAGCAAGGAGGAGGACCTGGGTAACAATAGATCGGTCAGCCTCACCTCCATCCCTGGAAAGGTGATGGAAGAACTTATCTTTGCTACTGTCTCT
This sequence comes from Odontophorus gujanensis, assembly GCA_013399175.1. Lineage (NCBI taxonomy): Eukaryota > Metazoa > Chordata > Aves > Galliformes > Odontophoridae > Odontophorus > Odontophorus gujanensis. The sequence continues at coordinate 495,938 of VXAB01008894.1, read as the reverse complement.
AGGCATATCAAGGATAAGATAAGAGGGTCATTAAGGGCAATCAACATGGCTTTACAAAGGGTAAGTCAGGCTTAACCGATCTGACAGCCTCTTACAAGACATAACCAGGTAGATAGATGATGGTAAAGCAGTGGATGTGGTCTATCTTGATTTTAGTAAAGCATCTGACATCATCTCCCACTGCATCCTTGCAGCCAAGCTGATGAAGCATGGTCTGGATGACTGGGTAGTGAGGTGGACTATGAACTGGATGAAGGAAAGAAGCCAGAGAGCTGTGGTCAACAGAACAGAGTCTAGCTGGAGGCCACAGTCTAGTGGAGTCTCTCAAGGGTTGGTACTGGGACTGGTATTGTTCAATATATTCATCAGCAACTTGAATGAGGGAACAGAGTGCAGTGTCAGCAAGTTTCCTGATGACATAGAACTGGGAGTAGAGGCTGACATGCCAGAAGGCTGCACTGCCATCCAGCAAGACCTAGACAGGTTGGAGAGTTGAGTGTGCAGAAATTTAATGAAATATAACAAGGGCAAGTACAGAGTCTTGCATCTGGGTAAGAACAACCTCAGGTACTAGTACAGGCTGAGGACAACCTGTTGGACAGCAGCATAGGGGAAAAGGACCTGGGGGTCCTGGTGGACTACAGGATGACCATGAGCCAGCACTGCGCCCTTGTGGTCAAATAGGCCAATGGCATCTGGGGGTGCATTAGAAGGGGTATGGTCAGTAGGTCGAGAGAGGTTTTCCTCCTCCTCTACTCTGCCTTGATGAGACTGCATCTGGAAAACTGTGATCAGTTCTGGGTCCCTCAGTTCAAGGACAGGGAACTGCTTGAGAGTATCCAGCGCGGAGCCACAAAGATGATCAAGGGAATGGAGCATCTCCCTTATGAGGAAAGGCTGACGGAGCTGGGTCTCTTTAGCGCGGAGAAGAGAAGTCTGAGGGGTGACCCTGTTACTGCTTACAAATATGTAAAGGGTGTGTATGAGGAGGATGGAGCCAGGCTCTTTCTCAGTGACATCCAATGATAGTACAAGAGGCAATGGGCACAAACCGGAGCATAGAAGGTTCCACATAAATATGAGAAAAAAACTTCACAGTGAAGGTAACGACACTGGAATGGACTACCCAGAGAGGTTGTGGGGTCTCCTTCTCTAAAGACATTCAAAACCTGCCTGGACATGTTCCTAACCTAGGTGTTCCTGCTCCAGCAGTGAGATTGGACTAGATGACCTTTCAAGATCCCTTCCAATCCCTGATATTCTGTGATTCCGTGAAATCAATCATCTTCTTCAGATTCTTTTCCTCTCAGATTTTCAGTCATTCTCAACTTTTCACTGTTACCTGTTTAGCCTCCTCTAATGCCCTCGTACTGGCAGGTAATAATCCAGTTTAGAAAGCTCTTATTCTGTACCTCCAGCTGAAGTACCAGCAGTGCTGCTGTTGGGAAGACTAGAAGCTGTGTCTGGTGCTGCAGAGGGCTGGCTGGTGGAGACGTCTGGAGCTGCATCAGAGGCCTGCTCTGAGGTAGACGTACTAGAACTGTTACTGGAAGCAGAACTCATGACCTGGGGCTCCACTCTAGCTGACGTGGTTGGCACAACTGTAGGCTCTAGCAGGAAAAAAAAAGTTACATGTTCTGTAAGTTTTAAAAGTTGTTAGGTTTTTCTAATTGATATTTGTAGGTTTAATTTTTTTATTTTTTATTATTATTATTATTTTTTTTTTTTTACAATACATGCTAGTCTTGCCAGATGCTGAGAAAATCATAACACAAAAATGTTCATCTGTCTTTAATGAAGAACAAGCAAACTATTCTACAATGAAGTTACTCCATAATTCTTTATCATCTTTCAATGCCTACAAAACACAGGAAATCTTATGGATAACTAAGCAAGGTCAAAACACATCTAACTTTACAAGATTTTGCCATTCTAGATGGGCCCTACCAAGGTAAACTTGGTTTCTAGTCTCAATACACATTAAGCAGTCAATATATTTTACAGGATGAGGGAAAATACACCACACACTTGATAAATTTTTATCTCTGCCACACATCTGTTAACAGGCTAAATTTTTATAAAAGATACTTGGTGGTGTAATTCAAATTTCGTTTCAAAAATTTTGGTTTTGACTACATTTGAAATTCCTCGTTACTGAAAGAGGAATGACATGTCTAGAAAACAAGATGCCATAAAAGGTAAGAGTATCATTTTTTTTTAATTAAAAATATCTGCATGGATATAATAAAAAGGAATTAAGACATTTCAGATTGTTCTCTTACACAAAGTCTTGAAATAAAATATGACTCATATTCAAGACATAGATCTACTAAGTCTATTAGCAACTCAGTAAGGCATGGAATGAACAACTCCCTTTTTACAGTCTTCCAACTCATCACAACAACAAAAAACTCATCATCTGTTCTCTAGGGTTTAATGAGATACGACAACATGCTGATTTTATTTAAAGAAAACATTTTTAGAAAAAGGTAATCCTTAAATTCTGTTTCACTGCTGTTTTTCTTTCTCCAGGTCACATGTAGCTTAACACTGATATGTGACCACACAGTACAAGGGACTGGACGCTAAACTTTCAGAAAGAGATCTTGCACTTATGCAACTAATCAAAACACTTCTAAAATCAAGATATTCTTGAAGAATACATTGTAAGATACTAGCTTCTGACACACTCTGAGATGGAACTGTAACAAAAAAAAAAATTCTGTTAAACCTTAATACATCCTCCCTTCAAAACAACCACCACCACCATCACATCAGATTTAGACTTCTTTCACAACTTTGGATGGTGTCTGGAAATGGCTCTGGTGATTTTCAGCATCACTGTGTTTGAATGTCAAACTTACTGGATTTTAATGGTAGGAAACAATGAAATGTTACAATTTCAGAAACCTAGCATGCTTTATTAGTCGAGTTCTTTTTGAATTACTGTTACTCCAAAGCACTAGCAGGACTAGTTTTTATGATGTTGTACTGAACTGTGTGTTTTTAAAGTAGTAGTTCCAATCTATTCTGTAATTTCTGTCTGGTGAGTAACTTCTCGGACACACCCAAATCAGTTTTTGGAATAGATCCACTGGAATGTCTAAATTTTTAATACTGAAAGTAAAGTTGTAAGATTTTATGACAGGCTAGATCTGTTTGTATAGAATAATTTTTCCACTAAATAGTACATTAAAGTTAATACCATTAATTCCACTCCCTTACACTAGTGCTGCTCCTAAAAAAGGAAGAGACATTAGAGGCCAGTGTGGCTTACCATCTTCATCCACCGTAAGGTCCACTACCTCAGCTGCATTCTGTCTCAGTGGCTGTATGACTGTGGAAATCCTGCTGCGGGTCCGCTGTTCTTGAGGCCGCGCAGCATGAGAACTGGAGCTTTGCCCCCAGTGTGACCTTGAGTGTCCAAGTGTTGAACGAGACCTTAAAAAAAACACATTACCTTACGTAGTGACCCAAATCTTGCATTTACCATTTTGGTTATGCTGAAATACATGTCTAGTGAAAACGGTGTGGCAGGGTATTTAGAAACATTATTTCAGACTTTAACAAATAACAAAATGGAAAATATCTAACATATTTCTATGAATTAAGTACTGGTAATTTATTTAAATAAAAGAAATCACTGTGAAACCTGACAGCATCAGTCATGCAGTAACTATACGTAATGTTACAACTTTGTTAAAGAAATCTAAGATTCTCTGAATTCTACACCATTCCTGTGCAGCCTGAAACAGTAGATCTTCAAATAATGACAGAAGAACAGAGATTATAAAAGCCTGTAAATATTAAGATCTTCTGAGCATTAATTCCTGTCAGTGTTTTCAGAGGATCATTTCTGAACTGTAGTTTGGAAGTCCAGAGATTGCTTTGGACATTTATCTTGTGAATATTACTTCCCTTGTCCCCTCAAAGAATAAACACAGCTTTGTGTAACATTTAACAAAGCTCAAGTGAAACGCAGCTTGAGAAAAGGAAATCCTATGTCTGTACCACTCCTAAGGAAATGGATGATTTCTTTTTCCTGTAGACTTGCAGCATCCATTCTATTTAATTTAGTCATACAAATCTGAATGCTCAAATCAATGATACTTTGAAGTTTAAGATGAGACTACTATCTTAGATTAAGAAAAGGATATTGACCACAGACTCTCCCATATGCACCAAATAGCACTATTTTCCAATTTGGAAAAACAACATAGTCAAACTTCAATAATTCACCACCAAAGAAAAGGGAATGACTTCACTAAAAACAAACAAACCTCACTGCACAAATCACCACGGAGTTCAGTCAACATTTCTATTCTGCCTGTATTCTTTTCACTCCTGTGTAACCCACTGACAAAGGAGATGAGTGTATTTTCCAGTAGTGCAAAAACTACACTTGCTACAATCTCTACTGGCATGCATTTCAATTGCATACAAGCACATTTTCTTAATGTTTGCATTCAGAGGAAGTCTAAATGGACCTGTGTGCCTTTTCTGCATGTCATACTAATGTATCAGAATGAAATTTACCTCCCAAGTACCTTAAGTACTTTACAATTTACTCCAGAATTCACATATACTTTTTCAAATCTAGTCTTTTTTATCACTTCGCATTCTGTAAATTCTTCTGTTAAAAGGTTATATACTGCTACTCAATTCACTTCTTGAAGAAGTTTTAGTTCTAGATTTTTCAATGCAAATAACAAGCAGGTATAAAGTTTAGCTTTAGGTTTTACAGAAGAGTCAGTAGTACTACAGAGCATCGGAAGAGGACGGATTTCACCCAAGAGTATACTTTTACCATTTGAGAAATTTCCATCACCTATTAGAAACAAAAGACATGAGAACAAAGAAAACCGTTTATTTTGCTCTGCTCATTATTCTGAGTTTTTAAAATTGTAAGCATAATGTTTGGTTTGCTTACAGCACTTATAATTTTATCCTGAACTACTATTAAGATTTCCAACAGCTGCCTTTGATCCTTACATTATGGTTTGGCAAAACAGATAGGCTTGAACCACAAAAAATCTGCATAAGAACTACTCTATGTTCATAGCATAAGAGACATTTCCTGACATTTTGGGATCAAGATTTGGATTTAAGACTTCTCTTTACCATAGAAAACCTTCCCACCTGTAGCTCTCACCAACGGTAACAATCTCCACTTCACTATCTGTTGAGGTAACATTTATTTCTTCATTAGCAGTGACTTGGGGTGTGGAAGATGCTTCAATCACCACAACATCTTCATCAATACTTCCTGATGAGGAAATAAGAAAAAAGTTTACATGCTTCATCTCATGAGCTGTCATGCAGAGGCATTTTTTTCTTCCCTAGACTTAAAATGTAGAATTTCACAGAGTACATCAAAGCTTCAAGTGCAACTGTCATATTCATGACCTAACTATTAGACGTAGCAGTTATATGTTAAATATTGAAGTGCAAATAAAGACAGAAGATGCAGAGAGGGGAAAATGATACAGCTATGTAAATTAACATTCTGCTGCGTACTGCTAGCAATTCTGGTGAGTCTTACTAGCTGCAGCACAGTGAAATTGAGACATTTAATATAAAGACAAAACACTTCAGACTAGCAAAGCAGGAGTGGTTTGTTATCTTTAATAGTTTTATTTTTTCCTTGTCATATGCATTCCAATCTCAAGGCTAAACAGTAGAAAAAAGAAAAGTGATGCACCATCTAAAAAGCATTATTTCCAAAACAAAATGAAGATCACAAATAGTGGTCTTAGAAGCATCTTTAAATCTAACATTCACGATCTTATTCTAGACAAAGTTAAAATTGAACTGTTAATGGTAATAAACTATGAGTGGTATCTAATAGTGGTACTTCTCTTAAGTAGAGTAAGTTTGAGAGCATTCTTGTGAGTCTGAATGTCCTCAGACTCAATAATTACTTAGAATTATGATAGGTGAAAAAAAAGCATGAAGATTTCAACTGAAGTGTGATCTCATTATTTCTCAAAGTAAACAGCACCTCCTGGAAGCCAGCACTGAATGTCATGTAATTCCAGTGCACACCTCTACCTCAAGTCCGAAGCAAACTTCTCGTGAAAATCAAACGAAACTCTCAGCTGGTATCTGTGCAACTCAAATACTCACCTTTGTGAGTTAACAGTTGATTTTACTTACTCCTTTTTAAAGTAAATCTTTAGCTGTGAAGTAATTTTACCAACTGCAAATTAGCCAGAAAATATCAGGATTGTTATTGGCTGAACAGGTTTTAAAAATTCCAAAATTATTCATCAGGTCTTCAGGAAAATAAGCGAGGTTGCAACTTCACAAGTTAAGTTGGCTTCTGAAGGTGAGCCTAACCAGAACTTCAGAACAGCTCATTAGCTGACTTGAACTATGAGTGCATTGCCCCATGAAGGCAAAGGAAACCTTCTACAGGGAGATGACATGCAGAAATAAAACATGGATTTTTAGAGGTTTTGCTACACAGTTCCTAAAAATATTTGCTCAAGAGAATTTTGTGGCACTCGGGCATGGCAAATGTTTAGCACACAGGTAACTCTTCACAGGTGCCTGGTAAAACCATGGCTACACTGTAGTAGCAAACAGTTGAACATATCTAAGGTATCTCCACAGGAGTGTTCTTTGAGTATACACACCAATAAAGTAAACTTTTAAAGTTTTTAAGCCTAGGTTTATAAAAGTAGCTTCAATTAACATTTTCATGCTAGTAGCGCATGAAACCAACACAATCTGACATTTCAATAATTCCTAGTTTTTACTCACTGCATAATTCACAAGACATACCAACAGCCAAGGGAGAAACATAACAGGAATGTACTAAATGACAAGATCCCTGCACATCTTTCTAAGTATTACTTCTGACCTTGCAGTTCACTACACAGGATGTTTTTATATATTCCACCATGATGAGGTACACACTATAACAGTCACTGACCAGTCATTCTTGGTTTGGACTGAGCAAACTTGACCTTATTTCAAGTATAAATATTAATACCTTACTCATCAATGTATCACCTCAACACTTGACCCTGCAAAAGACAGCTAAATCTGTATAACAAACATTACTATGCTAATGTTATCCTATTGGAAGTTATTCTCCCTTCTAAGAGACCAGACTTAACAGCAGCAAAGAAGTTATCCAGATTTAAAAGTGTGGATTTTATTCTTTTTTATAACTACCCTCAACATTAATACCTATGGTTACACAGCAAACAGAATCACCCTCCTGCAGGTATACAATACTTCTCTCTGCCACCTCCTGAATAAGAACACATAGCAAGCAAATTATACTTCAGTCATCGTGACTAAATTAGCCTCTGGGCTACCACTAAAAGATTCATTCATTTTAAATGAGTTGGTTAAACCCAAAAATTCTACTGACAATCACAGGAAGAATTTTATTATTTTTCCACTCTTTCTTTTTTCTTCTACCCAAATCTACAAATTTTACTTAACAGCACATGCAGAACATCATCTTTCAGCTTGTAAGCTTTGCAGACACCTCCAAACTCAGACTCCAAAAAAAACTATTCCTTGGCCAACCTAGGGGAAGAGATGAACCACACTGGCAGGAGCCCTAGTCTGAACAGGCTCAAAATGATAGTCATCCCTTAAGAAGCAAAACAACCTTCACACTGGGCATCCCCAGCCTACACCAAAGACAGCAAACGAGTCAGATTAACTTATTAAGTTGAAAATAACTTTTCAATAGCATAATACTCTATTGTTCATTACACAGACCTTTAAATGAGCATATCTTTTCCCCAGAAAACTGTAAGATTTCAAAATGGTATCTGCTAGGTGCTGTTGATAGACCACAAGCAGTTCTGGGAAGCAGATTTTTGTAGTTAATACTTCAGTAACCCAGAAGTCACAGCCAAGCGATGAAGCTTTGTGTTATACACAGCACAATTACTTACCTTCAGTGGACCATGACATGATCTGCATATTAATCAATCATCAGTTAACACCAACATCCCAGAGAGGACACAAGTATTACTAGTATAACATCCAAATTTATGATAGGCCAACTAGTGTTCTTCCTAGAGGATACTTTGTAATTAACATGGGGTTTAAAATGATGAAATATTACACATAAAATAGTGAAGAAGTTTTACAACATCCAATTTCAGATGAGACAGCTTGATTAAGCATAAATGAAAAGAAAGGACATTTAAAACAAGAAGTCAATTCCCAATGACAGTGACAACCCATTCTGAGTTCCACACTTTCACTGATCAGACCAATGCCCACACTGAGGCTCATGTTCTCTACCAGATGCAACAGGCAAAACCATGCCATGAGAGCAGAAAACCCAGGCTACAACATTCTGAAGGAAATCTCTCACATCACCCAACAGCCACAGCAGAGATCAGAAAGCTCATCTGTGCCTCTTCATTTTTCATAGACAGCTGCAAGGAAGTATCTAATCCTTTTCTGAACTTGTTGATACTATCTGCCTCTACAGTAGCTTGTAATGGTGACATCAAGGCTGCTACCTAGTCAGTAATTGAGACTGAAATTGATAAAATAATATCCTATTAGTGTTAATGAGCTCTACCTGAGACTTAGTTGGAATATACTTTTCACTAACTGGACAAAACAGGAGAAATTTTCAAGAAGGCACTAACTGCACAGTACTCTGCACCCCAGTGGAAAAGATGTTAAACAACCAGACCTTAGCTTATGGTTGAATGAGATCCCCTATGCTGATATGGGCTCATCCAAAACTCTACTTACTATTTTTAAGCCACGCACATAGGCCTTATTCCTATCAGCAGCAATACAGCAAAGCAACTCCAGAAGTTGTTTTCAGCACAAAAATCTGCAGCAGCCATATGCTACTCAGCTCCTCCCTGGCCCTTTTCTACTAAGGGACACACCGGAATGCATTCACTTCCCTGCTCACTATTGATATAAAAGCCCTCAATTATGAGCTGTATCAGTTACTGGGGAAGAAGAGAGCTTTTATTCTCAGGAAGGATTAAGTAACCAAAAAATCATTAATAACAGGCAGATCACTTCCATTTCATGCATGTTTATCTTGAACCGTTAATAGAAACCTGTTTAAATAAACAAGCAGCATTTCATGTTCAGATTAGCATTTTCACCAGCCTCTGGTTTCTAAAGTACCAGATGTTTATACTCAATATTCTTGGAAGATGTACAGTAAGTATATTATTGAATTCAGCCTCAGCTTGCTCCAATCAGCTTTGAACAAAAACTGGAGCAGCTTTTCATCAGCATTACATTCTAAGTAAAGAAATGAGGCTTGTCTAGCACTAGGTATTCAAAAGCACAAAAACCTTCAGAAGTAATGTGCCAGACTTGAAGGAATTTTAAACCCCGCCAGGCCAACAATTTATGAGAATGTAAAATTCTATCTTTTTGTTTGTTTGTTTAAACAACCAAATTTCTTGTGGATCGGATTTACTGCCAGCTGAGTAATGTGAAGTTGAACACCCGCTCCCAGCTCAGCTTTTCTGAGATTCCCTGACAGACTGGCTGCCTCAAAGTGTCATCCACAGCCTTTTTATATCCAAGCTGAAAAGATCTCAAGTTTTACTACAATATTACAGAGATCCAATTCCAGTAACAAGTTGGAATCCTGCCATCCTTGATATGGAAAGTCAAAGGATTTTCTCTCTAGATGTTCACACACATCCTCCAAGGGCCACAGAAAAGCTTCTGGACTACCTAAATAAAACACAGAATCAAAACAGCCATTCCACAACAAAAACGTTGCCGCTTGCAGTTATTTTATCTGTAAGTTCTGTTTTTTTTAATAATATCAACTTACAAATTTGAATATAAACCCCAGAAAGCACTGCTATTTCAACTGTAACTGTATCATCAAACTAAACAGAGCTGTTTTGACATCAGTGTCCCCAGCAATCCTCTTCCTCTCCTGAATAAGCTTCATGTGTTCATCCTTACTTTAATGAAGACAGTGCCTTTTATGGCAAATGGTTGGTAAAACTATCTCATCTATTCCCAGGTGTCCTGATCTGGTACTTCTTCAATCCCCTTACACTCCTGAAGTGCAGAAGTTTCAGTGGAAGAATAACTGAAAACTTACAACAGAAAAAGGAGGAAAATCTCAGTAAGTGTTTGGTGTTTTTGTTTCTGATTTCACAGAGACCTTTTTTTTAATTAACGTAGGACAAACAAAAAAAAACAAAACCACCACACCTCCATTCACATCATATTCCAAAAATAATCACAAATTCCATTAGCTACAAGAACTGATTTATTACTTGTTGCAAGAGAAGTACTACTTTAATTTCTTGCAATACTCGAACATTTTCCCTAAGAGACCTCGATACTTAGAGCAAACAGGTATTCTGACATATCCTTAATACAAACTGCTGGTCAGGAAGCCACAAGAATAGCCACCACATGACCACAGTGATGGTTTATGAAGTGTTTAGGTACTATTGGATCCATTAAAATCATCTTTTCTATGCTGATTATTATTTTCTTCCTTTTCTAAGTCCCCCCTCTAGTGCTTTTACATACATGCAGCAGGCTTCATTCTCAGCCAAAGTTCTTAAGTCTTCAATGTATTCTATCATTTCAGCAGATGCATCATGAGGGTTGCTTCATTTGTTGGGGTGAATTGTCCCTACTGTGAACAGGCTACAATAGCACTGCTTAGCAACACAATCTTTTATGCAACATCATACTTGCCCATTATACAGGGACATTACATATCTATTTTCCCAGCTGGCCCCAACTTTCAGTCCCAATTAGCTCAATAAGCAGAGATGCGTTATCGAACGGCAAAAAGCTACATAAAGCATTAATCACTCTTCTCTTACTAAAAATAGCACACTTGCATAAATGAAGTCTGCTCAACTTCCCACTCTATCTTCAATGTAAACAAAAGGCTCAAAACTTCTCCATCAATACATACATACACTGGAAAAATAAAAATGAAGAACTTAGATACTTTAAAGCAGAATTACTTCTCAGCTTATTGTGTCAGTCCTGAAATACAGCCATCATAATACACATTCTTTAAAGCATATCTTGTTCCAGTTACAGCTTATATCAGTACTTTAATCAGAAATTAACTGGTGCAGAGCTAATCAACATGACAAGAAGAGAAACGCCACTTCATAAACGAACTGTGTTTTTCAAAGCCTGTTTCAAGTAATACAGAAATAAAGCTACCAGACAATGTACTTATTTTTCCACATGACTGGATGAAGTGCATTACAAAGTCCAGGCTTCCTGCCACCAAAAGGACATCATGTTGAACAACTGGAAGTTTCCTGACCAGTTATCCTCCAAGGGAAACTGGTGTTAATTGAACTTCTATGAAGAGAGCAGTAGGTTACAGACAGATATGCAAAACAACCCTGGAAGTTCCCTCTCCAAATACATTCAGTGTATCTGGAAATAGCTGGCTGCCTGAGAAGCCATAATCTAGGTTCCTATCCATTTATTAGGCTCACTGTTGCAAGGGAATGAGTGTTGCTAATGGTCCCACATCATTTTACAGTTACAAGAAACTACTTCATCTCTGAAAATGAGAAGAAACGATTAACTAGGAAATAGTTTGGGAAACTACTGTAACAGTACTTCCTCATTTTCTTAAATGTATGCATGCTTTTGTAAGTTAATTATTTGCAATTTATGCCTTTCAATATGCTTGGGCATGCACCTCAGAAACATAACTTGCTGAAGCTTAAGAAAAAAAAAATTACATTTCTATCCCCACAAATTTTCATGAAGATATCTAAGCCTGCACAATCATCCTTCCCTTTTAGAGTTATTTATGCTTCTCTAACACTTCATGAGTAAGATTTCTGCATTACAAATTCTACTTCTTCTATTAAAATAGTACGTTAAAGAATAACATGCAAATTATTTCCTGCGACAGTGAATAGCGAGTAATAATCTATTTAGTACCCTGGTTCTGTTTAAGCATAAATCCACCCCCGTTGTGAACTTACAAACTCTTATTTTTATAACCCATACTTCCAATTTCCAAGGTTTTTTCCACAAAGGAAAGATCAGCACACTCTAATTCATAGTTTCATTTTCTGGAATGCTCCAGTAAACAGTAGATACACAAAACATGGCAGCACACATCAGCACTGTGCCGTGTCCTGAGCATCTACCTCCATCCATGCTCTACAAAACACTGAAATCATTTACAGAAGGTGCAACTGCAGCATCATAAACGTAACTAGTCACAGGCTTGCAAATGCCTCTCACTCAGCAAATTTATGAAAGAATCCTAAGACAATTGGAAGAGGGAAAACAAAATAAATCAACAATCAAGCCCATCTTCAGACACTATCTCAAGACATCCTAGAGAAGCATCTGTGTAAATCAACTGCAGTATCAGAGCATGGTCTGTATCTAGGTAAAGCATTTGGGGTATATAAACATATGTATCATATATGTATATGTGACAGTCTGTGCAGTGATGGTGCAGTTGCTTTCTATGCATTCAGGCCTTAGAATTTTCTTTTATCATCATAATAGTAAAGCTAACGTCAACTCATTCTTATCTTACAGTCTTCTCACAACAATCAAGTCTATTAATTTAAACTTTAAACAGGTGTGTTATCGATACCTCTTTCTACCTTCTGAAACCAGGTAGAATTATAATTCCAACAATCAGTTAATAAATGTATAACAGTTAAAAACTTCAATACAACGTGAAAGCTAACATCTTTAATACTACTTAAGAGATTTAAAAAAATGGAATGATTCCATGGCATGTGACTACCTAGATTCAGCAACCTTCCAGTACTTTGTTTAAAAAACCATTTTACATTAAAGGATTCTTGACTTATAATTTTACAGGAAGTTCTGAATGTCCTTTCCCATGAAAAATTTTATGGGCTAATGTGCGTATTACTATTATAGTAGGTTTATTTAGAGTGTAACTTCAATAAAAACACAAAACCAACTGCTCCAATATACCTGTAGAAAAAAAAAGCGTACAGTACGTGATGAAAGCTCAGTAACAGAAATACCACAGGAATTCAACTTTACCTGAAGGAACAGCTGTATTGTTCTGGTGGTTCTCGCCAGGTGACACAAATAAGTCCTCCTCCCCTTCAGTGGATGAACTGGAGGAAGATTCACTACTGAGATCATTCTCACTCGAACTGCTAGAGCTGGGCAGCAAAGCATACTTTCTGCGAGCTAACACCTCCCGTTTTTTCCTCTGCATTAAAATTCGTTCCTTCTGGTTCTGTGTCCGCTGTGAGGAACTGGTTTTCACAAATCTCTTCCTATATGGAAGCCTTCTTAAAGAACTGCTGTGAAAACAGGGCCTCTTCATTAATAACCCGGGAACAGAGTCTGCCTCAGTCCGAGGCCATTTTTGTGACCTTGCACTATGAGTTCTACTCGTAGCATTCAGCACTGCCTGAGAGTGTCTTACAGGAGCATCTTTTTCTTCATCAGATGTCACTGTGTCAGAGTCTCCAAAATGTAGGCTAGATGAAGGTGAAGAGATACAGTCACTAAAAGAAGAGTCATTGTCATCACTCTGTGTTTCCAGATGCTGCCTTAATCCCAAGATTCCTTGGTTTTCCTTATCAGGACAGTTCTGTGTGTATGAAGGACCAGCCTGCTGGCTCTTGCGTTTTTTTCGCACCACTATACTTTTGTCTTGGTCTGTACGGTTGCCATTCATATCCTTCTGCTTCTGAGAGTCACCACATAAGTGAGAGAACTCATTTCCCACTTTACTAGCAATCATCTCCACTTCTGCAGGGAAGCTTTTGGCTGCCCCAACAGGCTCAGGGTTCAAGAGGATCCCCTTCAGACTCTCCTGTCTCTTTGGTGCATCAGAAGGAACTTCACTCTTCATATCCGCTTTTAGAGTATAAACTATATTACATTCAGGAGTCCATTTAGACATGGGAAGTTTTAAGAAAGGCCTAGAAATAAACAGAGATGCATCAAAAAACCAGAACAAAACAACAAAAAATTCAGCAGGTTTTTCAGCTAATGAAAATGAAGCAAGAAAAAAGTCATTTATTACTCAGGCTAACACCGCCTCCTCGGGAAAAGCAAAACAGCATTCCATAAAACAGTGCTGTTTCATAATAATGTTACAGATGCTGCTTGACAGCGTAGTTTGGAATGACGACAGAACTATCATTATTTGCATTGAACAGAGGTTCTCACAGTCAGCAAAAACACTATCAGTTCCACAAAGGAAACAGGAACGTATGTTTGTAAAAAGCAGCAATGATGTCTGCAGTACCGACGCATCACTTCTACACAAATTACATGATCTTTAGCTAGGCAGCTCCAACACTTAACCTTCAGCTATGCTGTATTCTCTAGGCCTGCATCTTCCTCTGTAATTGTACACAGACAGCAAGTACCTTGCACACAACACGGTGCGATGACAATGTGCTATAAAAATCGGTTACTTAGAATTCATTAGTATTTTCTAAAAAGGTGAAGAATAAAACAAGAGATATTTTGAGCCTTAGTATTTTAGGGTAAAGTAATACAAATCCTTTAATTAATTACATTTTCTCTTAAAGCAACCACCACCACCACATGTTAATAGCACAGTATATAGAGGAAGCTATTGTAAGCTCATGGAATTTTTGCTATAACCTGCAACAGAAACTGAGCATATATCACAGGCACCCTTCATGGCTGGTACGAGGCTGCTTCCCCTCCAGGTCAAACTACTAGGCTGCCAACAAATGACAATGTAAGCCTCAAAGACCACTTCCAAACAAAAAGAAAAACCCAACCAACTTTTCTACCAGATGACTACTGAGAGCCAACAGCAACAATAACATCAGTAATGCATTCAACTTCTACCCACTTCATCTGGCACCTCTGCCTTCTGTTTAAGAATTTGGATCCCTCTGGGATAACCCCCAAAGCACTCTTTACTGCAAGAAATATCACTCTTTTGTTCCTCTTGTGAATAAGGTTATTGTAGACACCTGACACTTGTACTATTTCAGCAGCTCAGGGTTCCCTCTTCAACACCCCTCAACTTGTTTGAATGAATATCTCCTGTGCTCTTCCGACAGAAGTGCTACAACACTGAAACAGACTACACAGCTGAACAAACTGAAAAATAGATTTCAACCAAGCCAGACACCAACCTGATTCATTGCACGAGAGCCCTGCCAGCAATACCTGACTTACAGCAGGCTGTACCGAACACGACGGTTGCTAAAAAAAAAAAATACACAGACCTGTACCTTCCATGGAAACAAGGCACCTTGGGCAGCACAGCTGAAACATCCATGAGGCCACAAAAAAGCCTAAGTCAACAACACAGGGGTAGCACTGCATATTTACATCACTACCTTCTGCCTGAACCTCCAAATTAATTCCTCAGGATGCCAACACACGCTTACATGTTGCCAATATTTAAAGTGCTTGCTCGTTTTGCCATAGAAACAATCAGTACAAGATTGGGACCACAAAGAGTCAAACCAACATTCGAGACAGCTCACAAAGTGATGCTGTCAGCAGCAGCAGTGAGCTAGGCACTCCTAACATTCTTAAGAATGACTTGTCTGTGTCTGCAATAGGTATAAACGGATGCGTTATCCTTGTCAGCCTGCACTCACTTCAGAGCCATAAGCAATAATCTAATTCTTCAAGTGATGTAGTCAGAAATAAAAATTTTGCACAAGGTATACATGTTGCAGTGCTAACGTGTCAAGAAGCCTCAGGATTCACCACATCTTTCTGCAGAGACAGGATCTTGTGGGCTCTGGGAGCCCACCTGTAAAGGTCCGTTTGAATATTCTCACTCCTACAAACATTTCTAACCACTACTGTGAGACCTGTACCCTGTGTTAAATAAGAAAGCTTGCAGATGGTTATGTTTCCATGAGTATCTGAAGGTTACTAAGAAATCAGTATTTTCATGTTTAGGCATTAGAAATACCCATATTACATACAAGTCCAATGTTTCTACACAGAATTTAAGATAAACCTGATGAAGAACTACAAAAAAAATAAAAATAAATTAGAACTCATTAAAGTAAGAACATCTGCTGTTAAACAATTAGAAGATCCAACACAGCCTCCCACTGAAAGTAGCCCCAGGAAGCTTTTTCAGAAAGCAAGATGCAGTAAATGCTTCTCCTTCTTAATCAAAACATTTTCCGATTAGACAATCAAGTACTCAGTGGTTAAGAAGAAGGGGTAGTATCTTCTTTTATGCCTCTTATAGTAAAGACCTGAACAGCTGTCAACAAAGCCATCTGAAAAAACAAATCTAAGTTCCTCTCTGAAGCGTGTGAGCTTCACTCACAGCCTTCAGGTGCCCATGACTTATCTACTCATTCTGCAAAATGAAGGTCGCTGCTATTAGCCACTTCAAGACATAGAGCACCACAAGAAATGCATGCAAATTGGTCAAGTTTCTCAAAATTGCTGTATCAGTCAAAACATAAGCTCAGGTTGGAGATCTGTACAGCAGACAGAATTTTACAATGACATAAAAGCAAAATGTGAGTTATCACAGCAAGGTATCTTGTCATTAAGAATTAATTTCACCAGCAGTAATTGAGACTTACAATGGTACTTAAGTCAGCACTATAAAAAAGTGAAACAGTACACCACATACCAACTCAGACTTCTCAGGTAAACTTGATTAATGCATGTAATCTCTCATTGTTTAGAAAATGTGTTTTCAATTAGGCTGTAAAATAGTCATCTTCCCTTACTTAAGGAGAAAATATCTCTTTTTACATGTTCAAAAGCACTGTGCTCAGCTCTCTCAAGGCTGGCTGCAGTAAGCATACCATGCTTTGACATGCATCCTACTTCACAGAATGTTTGCCTATCAGAAGAACATGCCTCTTACATAACACAGATTGATGGCTCTGTCTTCTTAGTGTAACACACACCAAAGCCCAGATCACCATATAGAGGGTTTGCTTAAAGCCAACTTGATGGAAAGCAGAGAAAAGAAGAGCTCTGTGTACAAATGAGCTAGTTAGTAGTCAATTTCCCTCTCCTCTCTGGTTATAGTCATTCCCCTCTGCCCATACACACTCCCCACCACACAGACCCTAAACATACTTAAAAGCAACAATGGTATGTGGGGTTAAGCTAAGAGAGCACAGCTCAAAGTCTTTCAAACATGATGGCTCTGGAGAGCACCAAGAGCCTGCAGAGCATCCTGCTATCATCACCTCTGAAAGAATGCTGCAGTTTCACTGCTGCAGGAATCCTACCTTAGCTTAGACCATTCAGGTACCCACCTCTGTTGCCCACGAATACAAAGTAACATCAGGCAAACAAAGCTGTTTAACATTCTTTCAGAAAGGAAATTTCTATCAAGTCCTAACTTGCATTTTCTTTGAAGTTAACCAAACTTACCTTTGAAACTTGTAAAGTTAAATCCCTTCCCCAAAACGTCGCTACAGTAAGATTTAAACATTATTTTAACTATGGTAAGCTAATACTGGTACTGTCAGCTTCATAAGAAAACTTCTGTTAACACCTGATACACACACACACACATCATCCTCTATAAACTGTTCCTACCACAAACTTTTCTGAACTGGCAAACGTGGAACAGACCTGTAAATGGAAGCGTTACACAAACTGCATCTTGAAAAAACAGCAGCCACTCTTCTCCTACCACTAAAAATACACCTTTTTATTTTTCCAACAATGCTATTCTATCAGATGAATCCAGGTATCAAAAAAGGGGTAAACAAAAAGGTTATAAAATCTGTGCAAGACCTTGGGCAAAAGCAAGATAACCCACGGACTACTACTTCCCGTCCTCAAGGGCAGAGAGCCAAACCAGACTGATTCATGCATGACTCTGATGCAATGGGAGTTGACAGAGGACTTTTAGAGCCATTTGAGAAGCTGCACCCCCAGTGTAAGTCTATGAAAATCAAATCTCAGTGCCATCTTGCCCTGCTCCAACAAAAATAAAGAATTCCCTGGAGCACTCCATGAAAAAAACAGCTGTTAGCCTGGAAAGGCTAGTCTTGCCCTATTCCTTCATACCTGTCAAGCAGGAAAACAACACACAACGTAGTGTAGCAAGAGCAAGCAAACATCCGATATTCAGCTCCACTGCCAGCAAAACAAGTGCAATCAGATGTCCAAACTTTATTGTGCTTTTGCTTCTTCTTACCGCATACTGAGGAACTCCATGTTTTTAAAACTTATTTTTAATAACTAGTTGATCATATGCTGCATTTTGATCTAGTATTCTTCACTCAAAAACAAAACAAGCAATTGATAAATCAAATTAAAAAACGTGATAGTTTAAAATCTACGCATCTTTACAAAACAGCAAAAATCAGAAGGCAACCTGAATGTATGTTCCTTTTGATGTTTCGGAGCACCAAACTGAAATTTTTATTCACAGGATAATATTAAGTACCCCTACAAACATCTTCCCATTTTCTTTTTTAATTTTTATATTATTATTTAATGCATCAACAGTGATACCTGAGAATTCTCCAGACACAACACTTTTCTTCTGCCCTACAGAAAGGTACACTACATCAGAATAACGCACACAGTGTTAGTTAGCAACCACACAACTGTGTTCTAGAGACAGGTTCTTGCCTCCAGCCTCCCAAGGATGCTCCCTGACATCCAGCCTCGGAGACTTGGTCAGCATTTAGTTGAGCAGTGCTACAGTTACCTGCAGAGTACGGCACGCAGCTTGCTCCCAGCAGCCAATTCTAGCAACCATTCCTGGCTCAACGCTTCAAGCGAAACAATGTTATTTCAAGTACAAAGTACTCCTACTGATCTTCGCACAGATGTCTTAAAGGCAAGACAGACAACAGTAACTGCCAAGCAACAGTAACCGGCCCCTGGACCGGCAAACTGCTTAAGGTTATGGCTGAGAAACATCTGTTTCCCCATACACAACTCAATTCAGATCAGCAAAGCAGTAATTTTGCAACAGAAACATCAAGCCACCTATGAAACATGTGCAGGAAGGCTGTTACACCGTGTTACCATTCACCTCTCAGACTACCTTCTTAGGTTTGATTTTAATGAAGAGGCTACTGAAGGCATCTCAGCATCTCTGATACAGGACAGCTACAGCAGAGCAGCTCTTCCCAAGGACTGGATCTAGGGCCTGGTTCCAGCTGGAACAAACACATGGAGCATGCGCAGCTGGAAGCACCTCAGCTAGATGAGCTGGCAGGCTACAGCAATTCTGGGCTGAATCCTAACAAGTTCATTCTCCAGCCATACATACAAGCTAGCCTCAGCCAGTTAAGGCACCCAAAGAAATCCTAGCACCAATCAAGCTTCAGTAAAGCACCAGTACACACTTACCTACCTGAACAAAGAACCTGCATGGCTTTGTACAAGAGGCAGGCAGGTGTAATGGACAAACGCTGTGATCACAAGGCACATCCTTCAGTCTAGACACTTCTTTGCTCTGTCCTACACTTAAACTCTGTTAACTACACATAACACTGCATAAATCACAGTTTTAAGACAGACACATTATGATTTGGCAATCAGGAATGTTTTGGCTTCAACAAATTCCAAGACAAACATAATTGCAATGAATTTGGGAACAAGGACCTGCAGTTCTATAAAAGAATAACAAAATAGAATTATTAATATTATTATTATTTACTGGAGATTAAGATCTTAACCAGGGAGTCTGGTGAAGATCTGCCTTAGCCAATACTATGAGTACTGTTTCCAAAGACAACTAGAAAAATCCTGAATTACAAAGTCATCAGAAATTATTCCGAAAATTCATTATCAGTCCCTCTGGTAGTTTTGACCTTTCTTAACATAGAATCATTCTGCAAAGACTTTTTTGGGAAAGCTTTGAGGAGTTAAGTCATTCCCAAATTAAGCTCACCAGCACAAAACCCAGGCTAAGGATGCATTTTGTGTGTGTTTCTCTTAAGAGCACTGCAGACTTCAGCAGTAGCTGAGCACTGCCACTTGCAATGTTAAATCTCAGGGGACTGTGACTAGAGATAATTATCCTATTCATACGTTGTATATACCTCCTATACATCGTCACTTAATATACATTTCTAAAGATTTTCACTTGACGTGCAAACTGTGATAAAACTGACCTCCAAGAGGTTATGCATTAGTAAAGCCATGGGGAATTATTTACATAACATCTGCTTACGGTGAATTCATCTCTCTCTGTACTATCCTCACTGTTTAGATGTGAAATACATCATCCCAGTTTTCCCTCATCCCAGTTCTTTTCCCCCACTTATTGTGGAGTTCAGGAGCTGGGGGTGGAGCATTCTTACCTGTATCTTCTCAAACAAATGATTTTACTGTTGGAGAAAATATGAGCAACAGAAACAAAAATTCTTGGTCTTAAAAAGAATACAGTAAATAATGGCAGATGAATATTATTGCAGCGTAACCATCACCACTGAAGGACCAGGCTGGTACAACTGACCTGGTTACAAAAATTTACAGAACAGTAATTTGCAAAGTGAAAGACATGGGTCTATTAAGATCTACTCTTACTACACCTTACCAAGACATAAAATACGAATGAATACTTGGAGCTGTTCGTCAACCCAGGGCTCCCAATGCAGACACAACTTCAGTTTTAGCTGTGGGGTTTCAATCTTTGACAAACAGATGTTTAAACATACAGCCCCAGCAGTTTTGAAACAGGAACCTTGGTATCATACATTTGTATTTAAGTAAAAGGAAAGAAAATGTGCATATAGTCTTTTCTGTCCTATTAATTCGAGATCTGTGCTGTGCTGTACTGTGGATGAGTGCATGACAGGTGACTGGCTGTTCACATCTTCCCCAATGAAACCTTGCACATGAGCAAGAGATGATCTGAATTGGGGGGTAACTTTGGCTAACAGCACTTTCTGGCCCCCATTAAATCCCTCTATCCAACAAAAGGAGGATTTAAAAACATTTAATTTGTTGCAAAACTACCAGGATAGCAAAACCTGTAGGTATGGTAACTAATAGAAGCATTTTTTTGTTTTGTTTTTAGGAGTGACAAAATATTCCAGTTCCATTCATATGACTTCTTCTGCAAAATAAATAAATAAATAATCACTAAATAGCCATAATTAATTTACCTTTGGAATCTTCCTCCAGTCACAACAAAGACAACAGAAGTCTTGATTCATCACCTGAAAACCTAGCATTTCTTCATTAACATGTAGCTGATATCTCACAAGATACCATCAAGGATCTCGATGCTGTGCAGTCAGTTCTTTCATTTGTGTCATATACCAAAGTCACTGCATTAAAATTCAAAAAGGGCTTTACAATGACAGTGAGGACTCACCTTCTACGCAATAGCTTCTTTTGGAGGAACACCTCAGTATGAGGACAAATCCTACAGCTGAGGCCCCCAGGCCTCCCTCATTTCCCAAAGCCATTCAGAAGTGCTGGTTCCAACCAAATGAGCATCCCACCAACGATGTTTCAACCCCCAACC